>VYZU01076635.1:26574-49122 GCA_013401355.1 Ceyx cyanopectus
GATTTAGACTGGATCTCAGGAAGAAGTTCTTGCCCTTGAGGGTGGTGGAGCAGGGGAAGAGGCTCCCCAGGGAGGTGGTTGAGGCCCCATCCCTGGAGCTATTGCAGGTGAGGTTGGCCAAGGCTCTGAGCAGCCTGGTCTAGTTGAGGGTGTCCCTGCTCCCTGCACGGGGCCGCACTAGATGCCCTTTGGAGGTCCCTTCCAGCCCTAAACATTCTATGATTCCATGCTTTCACCATTTCACAACTACATGATAATGGAAAATAAGGGGAAGTACCTGGTCTGAATCTGCTCTAAAGAGATTGGTTTTCATTTGGATGCCTCCTCTCTATTCTCCCTTTTTGTCTTATTCTTCATTTGCACAAAAGCACAAGTTCTGAGAGACAAATGGAGGGTGAAGGAGCAGGGAACGCAATGAGTTGAGGCACGTGGGAATTAATTGTCTAAACAGGACAGGTGAAAACTGCATGTTGCAACAATGAGCTGAACCCTATGTTTAAGCCAAGGTAGAGTTACAAGTTCCCTTGCTTTATGGCAAGCTCACAGGTTAAGGTTGGCTGGTAAATCTTGAATTTTTGGGTTCATCCAGAATGTCCTTTGGCAAGTGTTACCAGGTAAGAGCCAATAGGGACCATAATGAAAAAACACGGAAGAGTCAGAGTATAAGAATATGATTCACAGACTAAGGACTTTGTTTCATTATTCAGAAGAGCTAAAAATTCATTTGCATACACAGTTGTAATCTATTAACTATGACCACTGGATTTATTCAAATGACACCACACAAATCCAAAATATGAAGACTTAATAAAATTCAAACCACCTTACTCCTGCACCTCCAAAATCAACACTAAAACAACACAGGCATCTTACAGAAGTGGGAACTTCTCCCATCTAAAAGCAAGTACCACTGGGATGTTCGAAAGCAATATACCTCATACCCACGTGCATACTTTAATTCCTCTGTTAAAAGAAACAATGCCTTACTAATAAAAGAAAGGGCATCAAATCTGTATATTGCATTTTAGCAGGAAGCTATAAAATGGAAAAATCTTAGAGACTAGTAGAAGAGGAAGGGTTTATTCTGTACTGCAGTGACTTTGCTGGTGTTACTGCTCTGGTCCAACTCTTGACAGAGATAGGGCTTAAGATGGTTCATACCAGCTGCAGCAGTCTGCCAGCATGGCTGGAGGAGCTCCCAAACAATGTGAGTTACACTGGCAAAAGGACTCCTGTATTTGTTTAAGTCAACGAAGTCTATACACTAGGGAAGGGAATCATGCCAAAATAGCTATCTTGGTAGGCTAGAGATGTGTCTCTTCCCCCATGAGATAGTTATGCTGGTCAGACATAGCTATTTAGACCCTTGGAACTTTTATTTGCAAAATAAGACCGTAATTTATTTTAACCAGATGTCCAGCACTGAGCTGTGTCTGTGCATTCACAGTGTGTTCCAAGGACTAATTTTTGCATCTCCCTCGGACACCAGTAAGATTTTTAAAAACAATGCTGAAACTTAAAAGGCTGTGGTGGGCTTTTCTTTCTTTTTTGGTGGTGATAGGTAGTTCCTGATGAAGTCAGTCGGTGTTCTGGGTACTGAGTTTTGCTCTCATCAACCGGGTCCCCTACAGATCCTGTAGGGCAGAAGTCTCATCTCTTCTGGGTATCAGACACTCACATCAACTGCTGGAGCAAGTCATGCAGTTCCTTACAATCTGATAGTTGCTGGGCCCACAGGGTGAGAGCTGAGGTGACCTGGGATCTATCTTCTTTTGGGAAAGAGCAGGGGGTGTGAGTGCCAGTCCTTTGAAACAACAAACCCCTCTTTGTTTTCTTTCATGCTTGGTGTTCTTGGGAGGAAGCAGGGGTTAGTTCTGCTGCAGGACAGTGATCATCAGAGCACTCAGAGCTGTCACTGGAGCCTGAAGTACCTGCCACTATCAACAAGTTAGATACACATCCTTGGGAACAGCTGAAATGCAGCCCGCATTCCTATGGCCAGTCATTCAAAACAGAAACCAAAGGATTTGGTTAACTGCTTTTTTTTCTGCTTTTTTTTTTTTTTTCTGTTAGTTTGGGTTTTTTCTGCATGTCCTTGCAGATCATTTGCAAAGGGCTGAACATTTATATTTCCTGTTGACATCCTCTGAAAGGGAGAATGCCAATGGAAACTGGATCTTTTAATGAACAATTTATGTGGACAGCGAGGGAGAGAAAATTCATGAAGGGCTTAAATCTATCACTGTGTCCTTGAACTAACAGCACAGGGATGAAGAAGGTTGTTAACTCAGACAGGAAAGATTGGTAATTACCTCATGTGTTGCTGTTTCCAAGTGAGTAGAAGTTTCATGCAAAATTGCAGATACTCAAAAAGGAAAGAATGAAAACCAAAGTCATGACTATTAGCCAAGAAAAATATGCATTACCTATGAAATCAGTCTTGAAAGATTTCCCACTTTCTAAAGTAAATTAGACCCCACAGACTGGAAACTGCACATCAAAAATGATGTCACGTCCTCAATGCTGCATTTTACTTTTTCTAACACTTCTAAGTGCAGGTCCACAGAGGAGAGTGAAGTTCTATGGAAAGTAAAAGAGAGCTGACCTTGCTCTGATAAAACCCTCATGGGCAGGTGCAGAGGTGTGTGCTGGAATCAGGTGGGCTGCCTATTCCTGCTGTGAGACTAGTGCAAGCCCTGTTGAGGGGCAGCTCAACATCCCTCTGCAGTGCTGCTCTGTGCCATGGAGATGTGGCCTAAAGCAGTGCCAGAGAAAATGGCTGGATCCTGCTGTGCACAGAGCCCTTAGGGCACCACTTTCCCACACAGCAGTGTGTGCTCTGACTCCTGTGACAGCAGCTGCTGCTGCAAGGCCAGTGGCTCTTGCTCAGTCACTTCAAAGTAACCTCAAGAATTTAATTAAAGCAATGGTCTGTAATTAAAGAGCTACCCTTGCTTAAGAGCCAGAGGAGGTGAGGGATTCATGTTCAGTAGAAGAAGAGGGACTAGGTGTGGAAGTAGGTGCAATAATCATCGAGGATGAGCAGAAATAACTGCTGTATGTAACCAGCTCCTGTGTCTGTCTCTCTCTGGGTGATGACCTCTGCCCATCTTGAGGCTCTTTTCATTGGAGTTCTGCCACTGCTGTCAACACACTGCTTCTCCCCCAGATCTTCCATCACTGCTCTCTGCTGCTTCTGCCCCTAAATGGGAAGGCTCTGGGATGGTTTCCATCAGCTTTGAATCCATAGGGACTTCCTGCCATGGGAGTAACTCTCAGCTGGCAATTCATGGCTGGAAAGTCATGGATAAGTGGCAGAACTCACCCAGGAGCTATCTTCAGGACCTCCTCTAATTAACTGTTGCTGCTGTAAGTTTCGACAAGGTCAGGAAATCATGTACAAAATTCTGTCTGATTTGTTATCTCTTCTTCTTCTATCTATGTTCTTATACCACACACATTGCTGTGGTATCTGAGCATCTTGGTTCCTGGATACAGTTCAGTTAAACCCTTTTCAAGCCAGCAGTCTAAGCTGCAGTCTTGACACTTCTACACACCATCAACTGTTTCGCTCTGAACAAACTGTGAAGCAACTTCTTCAAAAGCTCCCTGAACGTACCAGCTCTTCTCATCTTCCTTTCCCAGATAATATGAGGTTGGGAAGCATGCCAAGCATCACACTAAACCAAAGGAGAGACACTGCAGTGAGCACAGGAGCCAAGGGAGCCCAGTCTGCCAGAATGTTACTGTGGTGCTCCCAAGAAACTCCTGGCATTTTGTTGTGTGCCCCTCTCTCTCTCCAGGAGATGCTCCACTGGAGGCCAGAAAGTCATTGCCTCCTTAATATTAAATACTAGTGCCCAGGCCAACTACAAACTATTTATTAGCTTCAAGCTTTTGAGTTAGTTTTCTTTCTTTTTCTCTTAAGGTTAGAGGCATTTGATTCTGTGGTTGCTGTTGCCTGAAACGGAGCTTCTGCTTTCAGTAAGAGTTTAGATATATGTTTGTCTGATGACTGTACAATCAAAGCAAGAACACAGACAGGGCCCAACAGTCAAAAAGGTGATGAAAAGAAGCTGTATTTATCTGGTTGAGAAATATTAGATATGACCCAAGTAAGGGGAAAAAAAAAAGTTAAGACCTTATCTACAGTGAAACAATAAAGAAGCAATCCTCCACCCAGGAGGAACCATTTATACTGATATCAAAGTGTATTGTGACTCATTAACTGAAATATGTCATGCTAGTGGAAAACAGTTATATCAGTAAGACTTTGTCTACAGAAGGGTTGACACCAGTATAATTTATATCCAAACAAAAAAAAAAGTCTGATGTAAATCCAACATGGGCTTACAGCAGAGTCCAAAACAGGCCTGAAACATGGGGGAGAATCTGAGGCCAATGTTTTGGGCTATGTGTTTGTTTTTTACAGTTAAAAGTTAAAAAACCACAACAATTTAGAGCAACACAAGCATGAAACTTAAAAGAAAACCAAAGCCCTTTCACTTGTTTGGTTATTTATTCCCACAGCTTTAGTCATAGAGTTGGAGGTGGGGAGGGGAATAAGCTGAACTGAGCCTGTAATCATGGCATTAAATTGATTTGATTATTAGAAAACTTTAATTTAAGGGTTCCCCCTGGGGTTTATGTTATTTATTTCCTTATTTACTTCTTGAGCCATTTAATACTTTGACCTGAAGGAAGAATACTTTGCACAAGGAGGATTAAAGGTTCAAATTAGTTAAAGATGAAACAAATCTTTGATTCAAAAAATCCCTGTCAGTGTCACCAGTGTTGCTGTCATATATTTAACTGTTAATATGCTTGAAGTGAAGAAAAAAGGCATTTTCAGCACAGGTTACAGATGGCTTTTAATTGGAAAAAAAATACAGTCACTTTGCATCCTTTTTTGCCTAATGTTTTTAGTCTGATCTGAATGGCCTTCCTACCTCTGTAGCAACCATGGGAGGGTTAGTGAATGTCTTCTCATGCTTGCTTGACCCTGTAAATTCGTTTTAGTCTGATTTTGTCATCTTTGTCCACTTCCAAATTGTACTTAAATGCCCCCTTTTAGTCATTGTTTGTTTGGTTTGGGTTTTTTTGCATGCTTTGCTTTACGTACTCACCTTCCTTCTCACGTGTTTCTTCAGTTGCTCCTTGTCTGACTCCTTGTTTCTATGCCTGTGTAACCTTCCTTCCTTCATCACCTCCATTTCCACTAGGAATTTTCACCTATCCAGTTCATGCCAAGAATTTGTGTGTACACGAATTACATCTTTCCTTGCCAATACATTGCTCATTCCAGCCTTAGTGGAGACAAGTCCAACTGCCACCGTGCAGCTCACCACGCTGGAGCTGTAGGCACAGCAGGTTTCTGAGCTTTGTTACAGGATCTTCTTCTGTTCTGATCCTCTCCATTTTCTAGCTCTCCTTTCCCCAGAAGGTTTCCTCAGTCTTTAACAAACTAAAATGCCTTCTTGTGCAGTCTTTTCTGACCATACTCAGAACTGGAGAGATGTCAGTGACTTATCAGGCTTTCATGTGAGACTGGGAAGTACTGAGTGAAAGCCATTAGCCTTGTCTCAGACCTGGAGTTTTCTGTCTAGACAAATGATGTCAGTTCCCAGAGAGTCACTCTTAGTTACTGGTAAGAAAAGATCATCCAGTGTCTCATGATATCCATTGTCTTTGCTAAAATCAAGAAGGTTGCTTAATTCCTGTTCCTCATGACTCTGTTCCTGTTAACAACTAGGGGCATTTGTCTTGCCAATCTCCTGACCTGTAAGAAAAGACATTTTCACCTGCAAAGAATCACATTTTCTGCCAGAAGGGTGACTGATCTGACTCTCTGCTCTGTAGCTGAGCTGCTCTTCCATGAGCTTTTCTTCTTAAACAAAGAATTGACCAGATAGTGCCTAAAAGCCACTCTACCACTCTCAGATGACATTCCAGCTTCTGAGATGATGCCTCGATTTCTGAGACATTTGTAGGATTTCAGTAAAAGAAGCAGAATCTTTGTAAGATCAAGGCTCACTAACAGAAGGTATTTTAAACAGTTCCCTGGTCAGAATAAGATTTACTATCTTTTTATCTACTTACTTAAGCTTTTATAAAACAGTGAGCTTTTGTTTGGGCAAATAACTGTCAGTATTATATTGCCTAAGAGTTCTTTCTCTTTTTCATTGTAATGTATCCCATTTCCCTAAATCTTCAAAAAATATGCTTGTAGGTTAGATTCCTAAACACATTAATAGATACCTCAGAGAACTGAGTTCTGCACATGAGGGACCCCCTGCCTTGGCTGTCTGGAGTTAGGTGGATGACAAGCATCAAAGCCTTGGGCCAAGTATCATGGAACCATAGAATGTCATGGTTGGAAAAGATCTCTAAGATCACCATGTCCAACCATCAACCCAAAAATCACATCACCATCCCCCTACAGCACGTCCTGATGTGCCTCATGTACGCATTTTTTGACTCCCCTCCAGGGATGGTGACTCCACCACCTCCCAGGGCACCCTGGGCCAGGGTCTCACCCCCTCCTGGGAAAGAAGAAATTCTTCCTCATGGCTGAGCTGAATCCACCCAGCTCTAGTTTGGATCCATCCCCTCCAGTCCTGGCACTACCCAACACCCTAAAAAGTCCCTCCCCAGCTTTTCTGGAGCCCCTTCAGATCCTGGAAGCCACAAGGAGGTAGGTCTCCCTGGAGCCTTCTCTTCTCCAGGCTGAACACTCCCAACTCTCTCAGCCTGTCCTCACAGGAGCTGCTCCAATATCCAATTTAAACCTCCCCTGGTGCAACTTCAGCCCTCTGAACTTCAGCCATCTCCTTTAGACTTCTCCTTATTCACCTAAGAGGCTGCACCCCCCTCACTGCAGCCTCCTGCCAGGTGGCTGTGGAGAGCACAACTCTAATACATTACAAAGCTCCAGTTTGAATGGGGACAGAGGAAATTAAATTCCTGATGCCATTTCTAACATGTTAATCATTACATTGCTATTAATTTAACCAAAATTGTTTAGATTTAAAAGATGTTTTCTGAAAATTGTGTTTTCATTTTCTGTACTTTTAATCTGGAGTGATGAGTCTGTAAGAATAGAAAAACCTTTTTTCCAAAGGAAGATTGCTGGAACTAGTCATATTAGTAAGTAATCAACTAACTGGAGAGAATGAAAAAGTCACAGAAAATGTAGGGATGGAGATCAAGTACTCTCAGTCCTCATCATACAAGAAATAAAGAGATTTCCATTAGAGAAGGAAAGACAGGGAATTCAGAGCTGCTAAGAGGATGCACTTTTGCAAGGGATCCACAAGTAAACCATTTTATTACATAAAGTATTTAAATTAAATGATTGCTTCTTGGTTCTGAAGAGTGAGTTTAGCAAGCTTCAAAGAATAATTAAATAAAACAAAAGCCAGTATCAGTTATTCCAGAATAGTAGCAGTAGTGGTAGTAGCAGCAGTAGGAGTAGTAAAATAGGAAGCCTTATTAAAGGATTAAATCAAGCTGAATTCCTGGGATGAGTGGGACGTCTTCAAAGGTACTATGCAGGACAGGGGGAAGGATGGGAAGGAATCCTAAATCCACCTCTTGTGGCATTTTTTCACCTGAATCAAGCAGCACTGACCATAGGCAGAGGATGTGCTGGATGGATTGTCATTTTGGTGAAAAAGGATCCTTTTTAATAAGTTTGTATTAACAGAGAAGGGGAGTTTTGTGTATGTTTTTCAAATAGTTTTTTTCTAAACCTTTTACTGTTCATTTGACTAAAAAGGACTTTAATTGAGACAAAACCCCATGGATTCCTAAAACGGAATTTTTTAAAAATAAACAACTAAAATCTATAGTTCTAACAACTATAAAATGACATTTCCTTTTCAGTTGGAAAATTAATATGATTATTTAGTTTTCAAAACGATTGTTAGAAGTTAAATGGTAGTCAAAATAAGAGGTCAAGAACTGAAATTCGAGTCAGATTTTTAAAGTGGATGATCTAATAAAGAACACATTCATAAAATATGGAATGAAAGATAAAAAACAAGCAGAATAAAAATTTGTTTTTCTCCACGTGTTTTAGGGAAATGGAAGGACTAGCAATGGAACACATAGTGACAGCAACACAATGGCAAGGAGCTGCATTGGAAGAGAGAGCAGTGATCCTCCATTGGAAGTAAAGCCAAACCACTTGCTAATGATCCCAAAGTGAAACCGGTGCCAGGGTACAAAATGCTTCTGTTCACACAGAGCAGCCTTCACTCCTTTGCCCAGCTAGAGGTGACTGTGATGGGCAGCTGTGGTTCTTTAACTGCTTTCATTACAGCAGGGGAGCAGGCTCTGCCAGGCTGCTCTGAGGACCATCCCTTGCCACCTACAGAGCGTGGGTGCTGGAAGAGGCCACAGAGGTAGAGCTCTATCCTGCTATCCCTTCATTCAGGTCACTGATGAAGATGTTGAAGTTGATGGTGCTGGGGCAAATAAGGCTCCACCAAACCTCAGATGGGCAACTGGATCCAGTGGCTTGACCCAGGAGCAGAGGGGCAGCCTTGGCACTGGTGTCCTCATGGACATATCCATGTAAGCAGGGCCCTTGGCTTTCTCCATGAATGTAATGGCACTGCAGAAGATAACAAGGCAGCATTTCATGCTGCATCAGTCTTTGCTTCTCTAGTCTCCCTAGAGGACTCTGGGGTTTATTTTTATTTTTCAGCCTTCCTGGAATCTCTTTAATTTCCTCCTCTCCTCAATTATACATCACTATATTACAGACCTTTAGACAGAAGTATGTTCTATCTAAATGACAGAACATACTAGATCTTAATGATATCAAGTCTTTCAAAATTGCACAAGGAACATAGTGTTGTCTTTCTCACAGTCCAAACTTTCCAAACCCCTGTACCCTGAACCTGAGCACTGTACTGACAGCAACTACTGTCAATCACCCCTCATAACCCAAGTTGGTATGGTCACTGATCTTAACAAGATCTATCAGGCATGACTGTCTCAGATGGATTCAGGAGTGCAGGAAACTCCTCTGCTCGAAGCACTTGTGCAATGCAACAACACACCCAGAGGTAGGTCCCCTCGGGTTCAGTGAATACAGTGAGAGAGACTCTTTCCAGAAGGTGATTCGGAGTAGCTAAGGTGGCTCTGCCCAAGCTGCTCTCTGAAGAAACTGCTCTGCTCCTCAGCTGAGTCTGCAGGGAAAGTCCTTGCCCACACAGCAGTGTGAGAATGCCTCACTTCATCTCTGGATCTTGGTGCATCATCCGTGGATGGTGGTGAAGAGTTTGAGTGGGACTTGTGGAGGTGTGTTCCTTGAAAGTGGGTGCTACAGCAGCTGTGGAATGTCACCCACAGTGGGAATCTGCATGTGCACACAGCTGGGAAGGGCCCCACACAGAGCAGGCAGCCCATGCCTGCTCAGATCAAGAGATACTCTTCTCTCTGTTAGTCTTGCAGAAAGGGTCATGTCTTTCCCTCTGGGCATTGTGGGTCACAGGCAGTCAATTCTAGTGTGTTTATGTGAGTGGGTTTATATTCATGCATTAGTTTGCTGTAGTAAAAGGAAGACTGAGATTTGCATATCTCCTCAGTTTTCAAGTGGAAAGAGATGAGAAGCAATGCTCAGGTTGAAGAGTGATTGAGAAAGACCTTATCTCTTCTTTCAACCTACGGCTGACTGACAGCTAAGGGAGGCACTATTGGCAGAACAATAGATGCATCTCCACACCTATCAGCCTAGAGAGAAACTGGAAGGTGCTAGATTCAGATCTATTATTTAACACAAGTATTATGCAGAATCCAAACATACTTTTTCTCTCTAAATATATCTAAAGGCCAAACACTGGAGACACATGTATATGACAAACACATGTCTACCATATACACATATATGTTATATATGTCATATATACATCAATATGTGTGTGTGGATGGATGGATTATCCATATCAGCATTATGCTGAACGGTTTGAACTACAAAGTGAAAAATCAAGACCACATAAAGCAATTAAATTGAGTATTCCATTGCTGTTGTCCCAGCTATGGACCACCCACTGCAATGGTCTGATTCATTATCAGAGTCCACCACTGTGGTTACAGATGCAATAGACATTGGAAAGACTGAGACCTAGAGTCTGCCCGTCCCTCGAGCACCTGCCTTGAGGTCGAGAGTTCCCCACTTTTCATTTGACTCTCAGGTCCTCAACATGCTAAAATGAACTTTCCCACAGTTCAAAGAAGGATCTCCCATCTGTGAAAAGGAGCTCAGGGCCAAGCTTCTGATGCTACCATGAGTATGAGGGTAGTGCCTGCACAGAGACCAGGTTACTGTCTGGGTTGTGTGCTGTTCCAGTTGCAAGGGTCACTTAAACCCCAAAACCTGCTGCTGCAGAAGGCCATGGGTTTTGTTACTCTCCCTTGGTTCATCCTGTCTTTACAGACACCATGCATAATGCAGGGATAATGCTAGCTTTCCACCTGGGACTATGACCTGACCCCAGACCCCTGAAGAACCAATCTCCTCTCAGCTAGCAGATGCCTGTATGAGATCTTACAGTTCTTTTTCTTCACAAATACATATTAGCCTCGTCTATTGCCAATTAAATATGTTTTTTTGCGAAGCACAGAATGATAGCAGCATTTTCTATGTCCACACATTCCCTAGACTGATAAAGTGTTCAGTATATATTAAGAACATAAGTGCACTCAGTCCATTCACAACACACAGTAAGTGCACAATTCAATTAACTAATGCAGTTCATGTTTCATTAGGACAGAAGCTGTTTGTGACCTTAAATGGACAACAATTTCATGACAACATTGCAGAATTTTAATTAGGTATGAAAATAACAAAGAGAAATGAAACAGAGAAAACGTGCTGCCTGGCAGAACTGTTCCAATGAACTTTAAACAAAACAAAAGATGCAGTTGTTCTGTTCAGTCCTTCTCCTCCTTTCCCCTCGCTAATGATGCAAAGAAAAAAACATTATTGCCTTTCTTTGGCCTCTGATTAACCATTTGTAGGGAAGGATTGCGACTGAAGTAGAGAAGGATTTCAATGTTAGGCTGCAATTGCTGGAACACTGCTTTTTGTGATACTTTTAAGAAAAAGAGAAGAAATTAATAAGGTTGGTTATTACAGTTCTGTAGTAATTTCATCCTTAATCCAAAGTATTACCCTGTATCCTGACCTCTATGTGAGAAAAATGGCTCCCTGCAGTCTGTAATTGTTTTATTATTTTACTTTATATTGCTAAAACTGTCTGGTATTACAGAACCATGAAAGGACAAGATACTTTGGTTTTAAATAGTGCATTTAAAGAGATGACAGAAGGATGGAACTACCAGATCAGACTTCACGGTCTGCAAAACACGGTCCCTCCCCCTGCTCCTCTCCCTCTCTGTGACTTCTGTTTTGAAGATAAAATCAGTAAATAGATTTTGAACAAAGCTCACCAGATTTTTCATTAAAGGCAAGATGTTGTATAGAAAGCAAGACGTGTCTGTTTAATCAGGATATTTGTTGATCTGGGTCAGTACAGCGTGGTTATTTGTCCCTGGCCAGTGGGTGGCAATGGCAGCAAATGGCTTAGAGTAGACAAGGGCTGATTTTGATAAACATGTCCAGATGGCTATGATTTAATTCAATAAATATATTGTTTTGTATCAAGAGGTATTTTAAAATTAATGTGAAACCAATGTTTACATCTACCAGTCACTAGATGCTACATATATACTCTTAAATAATATTTGAACCAGGAGTATAGTCCAGTAAAGAAAAAGGAGAATAACTTTGCCTTCTCCAATCCTAACACCTTTACTGTTTTACTTCTTTATGATTATTAGATCAAAGCCCTGGTGTCTGTATATTAATATTATTTTGTAGTACTTTTCTGTATTACTTAAATGACTGTAAGCTGAACTTAATTTTACTGGAACAGATGAATTTACAGTACATCGGTCTTGTCAAATAACTTGCTGCAATGAAAGCATCAAAACAGTACAGCTGCTAAACAAGAGATGATAAAAAGGGAGTTTCCAGAAATCACCAATATTAGCTGTTCACCCATACATTCCCTTCCTCTCGAGTTTCAAGATGAGATTATTATAAAAAAAGGCTGATTTGTGAAAAAAAAAAAAAAAAAAAAAAAANATTTTTTATCTGGGCTGGAGGAGCACAGAGATACTGCATCCCAGAAAAACAGCCTCTTTGCCCTTGCAGGAGCCTTGTTCCAGTCTTCTTGCTGCCCTTGGGCTCACCACCTTACAGACTTGTGAGTACTGTANCAAATCTGCAAATAAACCAACTTGGGGGAATTCCCACATTTGTGTGTGACCTCCATCCCAATAAAAGAGTCTGTTATTTTTCTAGTAGTTAACACTTGACACAATTGGGTGTGTGAGCAGTTCAGCTGCTGCTTCGGGGAAGCTGTGACCCCTTGCAGGCCAAAGGAGTCTGTTCAGGGACAAGCAAAGTGAAGGCACCACGGGGTGGGCACTGCTGGTCCCAGTGCCACGTCTCCCGTGCCCCCGCACAGAGTCTCTGCACCACGAAGGAGACTTTTTGTCATGAGGGCCACTGCAGCCAAATGGCTCTGCACAGCTTCCTTTGACTGGCTTTTTTTTTCCTGGTAATTTTTTATCTGGGCTGGAGGAGCACAGAGATACTGCATCCCAGAAAAACAGCCTCTTTGCCCTTGCAGGAGCCTTGTTCCAGTCTTCTTGCTGCCCTTGGGCTCACCACCTTACAGACTTGTGAGTACTGTACTTTTTTTTTTTTTTCCTTTTCCATAGTTAAATTTAAAAATTTGATGCCAGATTTTTCTTTTCTTTTCTAGTGCTCCAAAACCAGGGATCTGCTCTGCACTGTCAGTGATGCCACCAATGGCTCTTAGGTAGAAGATGAGGCTTTACCTCAGAGCAAAGAAGTTCTTGGAGACCATTTCTGGCACACAGAAGCTACTCACAAAATGACCATCAGCATATTTTAACTAATTCCTTGAGTGGCCTGGTTAGACATAGAAATAAAAGTATGACAATCTAGGGGCCGCCTGGAAGTGCTTTCTTATAAAAAATGGGGAAAACAGCCTTCAAGCAATACATGAGAACATTAATGGGAGGGGGTCCAAATATCTTACTCTAAAATGAACACTTTCATAACCATAACCATGCGGTTTGAAAAGCACCACTTTAAAAGGTCAACTATACCACCCTCTTAGTGCATATTGAAAGCACAGGGGATATATTGAGTCATACATATTGTTCACTGTCATTTGCATTTGGTGAAATCCCTGCATTTTACCCAATTTAGTGAGCGAGCACCACCTTGGCAACACTCACCTCTCAATGCAGTTACTGTTTTGGGGCTAAAATAACATCTTGTCCCATCCTGCAGCAGTAACTCCCTCCCTGGTCCTTTGATGGGTGTTTGTCTTTGCAAGACCATGAGTCATTTGGCACAAGAGAGGGAGTGACACACTAGAGCAACGGGGTATTTTCAGCTTCACCTCTGGGATACTTCTGTGCATGTTGTGCTGAACAAAATGACCAAGTGGATCAGTCTGCAGACAGCCACCAGAGCATTGCAAGCTCTAACTGTGTGGCCAGAGACTGGCTTCATCCTACAGACACCATAACACCAGACACCAGAACGCCTCCTCCTTGATACGTGGCATGGAAAGGCCTTGCTGAAGTCAAGGGCACGTTTTGCATTCCAGCCTTTTCTGAAAACTACCCTCAGGATTTGACCTTAGGGCCTTCTCCTTATTTTCTAGACATCACCTCTTTCTGGTAGGGACTGTTTGACTTTCCAATAGTCATGTGAGTGATATTTCCAACCAAAAGACAGAGAAAGCTGTCCTCACCCTTCCGGGGGCTACACCTGAAGAGTAAGCAAATTTTGTGGGTGTTTAAGCCTTTTTTTATTTTCTATGAGCAATGTAAAAATGACTCATTTGTGCTTCAGCTGAAATGTATAGTTGGTAAACACCAGTGGGGAGCAATCATATTTCTAGATTTGTAAGTGAAAACAAGCCATACCACGCTGACATCTTGGTCCTGTTCCTGCTCAGTTTTCAGGGGCCTAGCCTGCACAGCAGGGCAGGTCTGCTACCCACAGCCACCCATGGCTGGCACAGCGACCAGCAACAAGGAGACCACGAGGAGGTGGAGGAAAAGAACAGAGGCACCTTCCTCTAAGAGCTTTCAAACCATTTTGGAATAAAACGTAATAATAAAAAATCCCCCCTAGATTGATGCATGACACACAAAGCAACACAGAGCCTAATGCAAAGACTGCTGAAGGTAAAGGAAGACTCCAGTCATGGATGTTCTAGATTGAGCTCTGCATGAAGCACAGTCAAAACACATGCCACTGCCAGCACACATTTTAATACTAGTTGGTTTTCTGACTGAAGGAGAATTTAGACTGAATTGTGTAAAAGCACATATATAATGTGCAAACATTGCTCAGGAGAGAAGTGACCTCAAAGTGTGTTCTTGAAACCCAATGCCTTTATAGCCCATAATGCTCTCTCCATTAGTCACCAGAAGGAGTATATGGGAATTCTGCTGAGGGAAAATATTGAGTGTAATCTATGGACTCTTCCCATTTCCTACTCTTGTACAGGGGCAGCTGAGCTGCCATGCCCAGCTCTCTGAGCATTCACTGCCCAGTCCCCACTGAGCTGCAGCCCATGCAGCCCTGCATTGCTCTGCTGCTGCCAGGTTTCTTGGAGACTCAGTACATCCCTCCAGTGATGTCTGTTTGGAGTTACCTGCTGATGAGTAATAGTGCCTAAAAATCCATTACCTGCTAATTAAAATGCTAATGATGGGGAAACATCCTACATGAATGAGCTTGGGGGCAAACTTTTATTAGCTTTTTACCTGTTTGAAATGTTACACTGTCCCAGGGAAAGAACTGCCACTGTTAACAGCACTGCAGGCCATCAGCTGCACTCAACTGAAATTAAAGGGAAGACAATGTGTTTGCCTGTCAGCTACGGTAACTCGCCCCCCAAACTATATTGAATCCAGTCCTTCTGTACAAAAGAATCTGTTAACTGCTTCGTGCTGTAAAGTCTGCTAACAACATTACCCTTTCTGGCCAGAGTGGGGCTGTTCCCACACTCTGCAAGGGTGCCTTCAGTGACCAACATTGAGTCCGAGGTTGCATCTGTGAGTCATCAAGTCAAATGCTGCATCCCTGGTTCTGACTTGAGCCCAAGCCACATCCTTGCCCACAATAATGCTGCTGAAATCTGGACTGGCAGAGCTCAATTTGGGCAAAGGCACAGTCTGGGAGTGGAAAGAGCAAAGCTAGTGTTTAAAATTCACAGAATCACAGAATAATCCTGGTTGGAAAGGGCCTCCTAGATCACAGAGTCTAACCCTATCTAAAAAAACCCCAACAGAAAACCCCAAACCCCTACCAAACACAGTCAGTCCCCTACATCCCTGTCCTTAGAGCATGTCCTGAAGCACCTTGTCAATTAGTTTCTTAAATCTGCTGGTGTTGGAGCTCTTGTGGACTGAGCTTCCCTCCTGGCTCTGCACAAGGACACCTTCTCCTTCACTCTCCAGCACGCTGCCTGTGCCACACAGACAGTGCACAGAAACCACTTTCTGCACAAGTATGATCCCACAGGGTTGGGTACACCTATTCTTGGGGCATGGCAGAACCCCTTCCAATAGTTATCCCAGTGTAAAAAAGATCAGAACCAGATGTCTTCCGCATGAAAAATAATACTACATGAATGTAATCTCTGTTACTGAGGGAACCTTGTATTTGAAAATGTTCTTATATTGGCTTAAAATGCCTGGGGGCAAGAGAAGCCATGGAAACTGCTGGTAACTTCCCATCAGTTTCAGGTTTCCATCCACTGCTGAACATTTCCAGTTTGCTGAAAGAGATGCACCAGTGGATGGTTATTGGGTTTATCAACCTGGTGACCCTAACTGCCTGAGTTGCACTTGCTGCCTTCTATTCATCACACTGACTTAATGAAAAGAGAGGTTGGTGGCTGTCAAATATCCAGCCAGGAGAAATAAAAGAGAAGCCAGCCATGGTGTCACCCAGCTTGAATCAGTCCACCAGTACCATCCACATGGACACAGCCACTCAGCTCCCCTGCAGTCCCAGTGAGAATGAACCAGAGCCACTGAGGAGCAAACAGGCAAGAGTCTGTGGAAACTGCTCAATAGAGTTAGGTAGGATATAACAAGAATATTTAGCAACCCATCCCTTTGTCCATGCTTGGTAAGGAGGAGAGAAAAAAACCAAAACCCTGTATTGGCTGCTTTGGGTTCAATTCTTCTATTTGACATCACTGCTAGTCAACACCTCCATAGCAATGGAGTCAGCTTAAGTTCAGGGTAACACAGTGGTTTATCCTGGACATAGCTGCAGTGGCATGAAACACTCCAGCACAGAAATACAGCTGGAGTGTCCTGTGTCTTCTCAACAAATGACTCCTTTGAACTCAGCTCATCAACCTGCACCTTCCTGTACAGTTTATACAGAGAAGATGTTGGAAGTTTAAAAATGATTCAAAATATGTTAGTCATGCTTGAAATGGCAAAATGAAGATTAAAGATGTGAAAAACCCTCCAACAGCTTAACTGAACATGAGGTGACATTAAAGGGTATGTAAATATCTATATGTCATTTTATAACAGTATGCTATATACTGTACTTCTTTTGCTCACACATTGATCGTAGCACTCAGTAACTGAAAATGACCTTTATGGGACTGAGAAAAAAAAAACTGGGAGAGCACTGAACACAAACTGGCTTTTGAGACAAGAGCCACTTACAGGCTATATTCAATTCAACAGCCTTTGCTGTTTTCTTTCAGAGAAGCAGCTGAGCAGTTTTAAATAATGGAAGAAAAGGGTTTATTTATAGGACAAACTGGAAATTATACTCTACCTGCAGAGGCTGAGTACACAGTCAAAATCTTCCTCTGGCTTCACTTATGAGTTTGAGTTCATTACAAAGCTAAAGAAGGCGTAGTTCATCTTTTTCTTCTCTAATCTATATATACATAAAAATACATATACATAGACACACAGAACAGAAAAAGCAAGTCTGTCTGTATAAAATCCCCTCTATCTTTAGCTGAGAAATTTTCTACTGCATCAAATTCAGAATACAGTGCAGAACCAAAATCTAGACAAGAGTATTTTGAGACCTGTTTAGTTTTCAGGGGATTTTTTCCATGTAGATAAAAAAAACCCTTTTTAGATTAGTAAGACTAAGTGTTTAGCATAGGAAAGCCACCAATTACGCATTATAAAAATACCTGATGCTACACACATTTTAACAGAAAATCCCCCTCAACATCACATAGCATCTGTGGTTGTCCAACTGTGTTCTAATCACACACTGCATTACACAGCAGAAAGAAGCCTCCACAGAGCTGTCCCAGCACTGAAGTGCAAGGCTGCTGGACAGGTGCCTCCCTTGATTTGCTTCTTTAAAAACAATTTCTCCTTAGTTTACTTAGGTACTTTATTTATAGCCTGGCCCAATGTTTCAGCTGTGGTTTTAGCTTCAGATTTCGTCCACTGAGGCCAGCAGATTTCAGTGTTGTTTTGGCCTCAGAGGTATCAATCACCTATCCATCAGGAAGGCACTTTGCAGCTGGCAGCTCCCAACCCTTCAACCCCAACAGCATTCAGGCAAGCCCACAAAATGATTCATACCTTTACCTGTCATTGTAGACAAGCCAGTCTTAAATTTAGGGAAGCCCTCTCAGTAGCTGCAAACACTGATAGCCTAATTTTGCACCAATAACATTTTCCTAGGTCTCTAGATGTTGGCTGCCAATCTGGCTTTGCTCTGGTTTGACCACTGTCAGGATCAAAAAAAATGAGGACCTGCACTATCCTTATACTACCACTGCCCATTTGGGGAGGATAAAGACTTATACCCTCCATTTCTCACTACAAGAATTACAAGATGATCTACAAGGCTATTCTATAACAAACTATTTCAAGTGTTTCTCCCCGCTACTGAAGCTTTTCCATTTTATTTTAAGTCTTTAAAATGAGGGACTGGAATAAGATGCATCCCATGTCTTACGCCTGGTCCAGCATCAAGCTGCAGAGTCAAGTCTGCAGTGGTGTCTGACAGTTATTTCAGGCCAAATGAAACAGCCTCAAGAGATGACATGGCTGGGGGCTGGCTACATAACTCAGGGCTGTGGGAAGATTCCTCAGGGATGGCCACTGCAGGCCTCAGCAAGCTCTTGGTGCAGACCAACTCAAAGTATGTTAAGCTCATGCTTCCAGACTGCAGGGTGCAATATTTATAGTAATCATAACCCTAGTATCTGGGCTCATATCAAAAAGAAGCAGCTCATGGCCAAGTGCAATTGCAAATACCACTTCCATTTTAGCACAGCCTAAGCCAACACATAGATGCCTACAATCCAAACAAAGCTGAGCTGTAATATTCCTGATTTGCTTGACAGAGGCAGGGATGTAGTAATAACCACAACCTTAAACTTCAATCACCACTTTTTTCCCCAAACATTTGCTTTAAAGAAGCCTAAATTGACTGCAGACATAATAATGACACGAGCTGTCTTGAGCTCCCCTATATCAGGCACATTACAACCTATGTGAGTGTAACAGTGGGAATAGTTGTTGGTTTTTGTTGCTCCAGGTCAAAAACCATTCTCTAGCAGAAAGTACTGTAGAATGACCAACAGTTGTGACATGGGTGGTAGTGACTCTGTAGCAAAGACTAGCACTCAGCTTTACAAGTGCTATTTTCAGTGACGTGAAGATTTCTGGGGCAATCCCCAAACTGACTTCTTCTACTGATTCCTCAGAAAGGAAAAAGTAGCATCACATGAGCAAAACAACAAAGGCCTGCAAGAGCAAAGAGACCTCTCTTGCAGAGAGGTCAAAGTCATGCACTAGCCCCTCTGCCCCTGAACCACCTGACTCCTGAGAATATCCTCCAACACCTCTGTCCCTGGACAAACACCTAAGAAAAAAAATAAAAAAAAGAACAAGAACCTGGGAGCATCCTTGGCTGGATTGTCAGAGGCAGAGGGACATTTCCTACCCAGAGACCCTGAGAACAGATGGCCCTGTGCAAATCAAAATGCCCCTGTCTTCTGCCCAGGCTGAGGAGCAATTTTCAGTCCAGCTGCCCATGTGGTTTTGTGTTACCACCTGCAGATACAGAACACCAAGCTAAAGTGCATTTTAACTGCATATCCAAAATGCTCTAATCTGTTCAACTTGGATGGGTCAGTGATTCTGCTGACATAAGCTCAGGCCCATCCCAACCTGTTACGTGCTCAATTAAACCTGATCCACTCACCTTTCTTTATTTTCTGTGTAAATGGGTTCAGTTTCTTCCATGACACAAACATTTCCCTAGACCTTTGGAAAAAGCTTTTAGCTGAAAAGCACAGAGTAGCAGGAAATTGTTTGCTTTTGATCTCCTAAAATGGAAATATAGTCAACATGATAGATTAGTGCTGCGTGGAAGTTATTTTTCCCAAGATGTTACACTTGTGATTCAGAAATGAGCAAGCATCAAATAAAGTACTGTCAAAACCCCCAGAATATACACCACATATATCAAAACAAATGCTCGTATATATACGAGCTCCTGTGAGCCACACAAAGCCCAAACGACATNTGCAAACACTGATAGCCTAATTTTGCACCAATAACATTTTCCTAGGTCTCTAGATGTTGGCTGCCAATCTGGCTTTGCTCTGGTTTGACCACTGTCAGGATCAAAAAAAATGAGGACCTGCACTATCCTTATACTACCACTGCCCATTTGGGGAGGATAAAGACTTATACCCTCCATTTCTCACTACAAGAATTACAAGATGATCTACAAGGCTATTCTATAACAAACTATTTCAAGTGTTTCTCCCCGCTACTGAAGCTTTTCCATTTTATTTTAAGTCTTTAAAATGAGGGACTGGAATAAGATGCATCCCATGTCTTACGCCTGGTCCAGCATCAAGCTGCAGAGTCAAGTCTGCAGTGGTGTCTGACAGTTATTTCAGGCCAAATGAAACAGCCTCAAGAGATGACATGGCTGGGGGCTGGCTACATAACTCAGGGCTGTGGGAAGATTCCTCAGGGATGGCCACTGCAGGCCTCAGCAAGCTCTTGGTGCAGACCAACTCAAAGTATGTTAAGCTCATGCTTCCAGACTGCAGGGTGCAATATTTATAGTAATCATAACCCTAGTATCTGGGCTCATATCAAAAAGAAGCAGCTCATGGCCAAGTGCAATTGCAAATACCACTTCCATTTTAGCACAGCCTAAGCCAACACATAGATGCCTACAATCCAAACAAAGCTGAGCTGTAATATTCCTGATTTGCTTGACAGAGGCAGGGATGTAGTAATAACCACAACCTTAAACTTCAATCACCACTTTTTTCCCCAAACATTTGCTTTAAAGAAGCCTAAATTGACTGCAGACATAATAATGACACGAGCTGTCTTGAGCTCCCCTATATCAGGCACATTACAACCTATGTGAGTGTAACAGTGGGAATAGTTGTTGGTTTTTGTTGCTCCAGGTCAAAAACCATTCTCTAGCAGAAAGTACTGTAGAATGACCAACAGTTGTGACATGGGTGGTAGTGACTCTGTAGCAAAGACTAGCACTCAGCTTTACAAGTGCTATTTTCAGTGACGTGAAGATTTCTGGGGCAATCCCCAAACTGACTTCTTCTACTGATTCCTCAGAAAGGAAAAAGTAGCATCACATGAGCAAAACAACAAAGGCCTGCAAGAGCAAAGAGACCTCTCTTGCAGAGAGGTCAAAGTCATGCACTAGCCCCTCTGCCCCTGAACCACCTGACTCCTGAGAATATCCTCCAACACCTCTGTCCCTGGACAAACACCTAAGAAAAAAAAATAAAAAAAAGAACAAGAACCTGGGAGCATCCTTGGCTGGATTGTCAGAGGCAGAGGGACATTTCCTACCCAGAGACCCTGAGAACAGATGGCCCTGTGCAAATCAAAATGCCCCTGTCTTCTGCCCAGGCTGAGGAGCAATTTTCAGTCCAGCTGCCCATGTGGTTTTGTGTTACCACCTGCAGATACAGAACACCAAGCTAAAGTGCATTTTAACTGCATATCCAAAATGCTCTAATCTGTTCAACTTGGATGGGTCAGTGATTCTGCTGACATAAGCTCAGGCCCATCCCAACCTGTTACGTGCTCAATTAAACCTGATCCACTCACCTTTCTTTATTTTCTGTGTAAATGGGTTCAGTTTCTTCCATGACACAAACATTTCCCTAGACCTTTGGAAAAAGCTTTTAGCTGAAAAGCACAGAGTAGCAGGAAATTGTTTGCTTTTGATCTCCTAAAATGGAAATATAGTCAACATGATAGATTAGTGCTGCGTGGAAGTTATTTTTCCCAAGATGTTACACTTGTGATTCAGAAATGAGCAAGCATCAAATAAAGTACTGTCAAAACCCCCAGAATATACACCACATATATCAAAACAAATGCTCGTATATATACGAGCTCCTGTGAGCCACACAAAGCCCAAACGACATTTCCTTGTCACAGTGCAGAGCAGCAGTTACAGCATGCAGAGGAAATTAAATCAATACTGCAAGAATGTGTGTCTGGACTTAAATCTAGGTGAATGGATCAGATCTTCATATGGTTTAAGTCAGAGAAGCTACAGAGATTGTCATCAGGTTTTAGATGACTATTCCTAATGAGCTCTTGTTCCATGATGTCTGCAGAGATATTTGGTTTACAAGGCCACAGCTCTGCAAATTCATAATCTTCCTTTTAGGCTTCTTCATCAGGAATTCCTTATGCAGACTTCTTGTTTCCTCCTCCACAGGAGGAAAAAAATCCAAGTAACTCCTGTCTAATTTGCTACTGCTGACAAATTGACACTGAAATTAAAACTCTGCTCAGTTCAAGCAAGAGGAAGGAAAGATCATGCTGAATGACCCATTTTTCACTATTCAAATCTGTAAGGTCACAGATGCTTTCAAACAGGCTGTAATGCTTTAAGTTGATTTGTTCAATTAAGCACAGCTAAAGCTTTTATCCGAGTTCACGTTTTGGCTGGAGACATAAGCAGTAGCATTCATCAGAAGCCTAGAGTGGTGAATATTGTACTAATGGGGTTTCAACACTGTGCTCTGGCTGCTGCTGTAAGGTTCCCACATGTATTTTGGAAAGAAAGAGGATATGAGTGTTGTCCTTTGTATGTGTTCTATCAAATGCTGTTCCTAACGCGTTTGTCTGGTATGATTTTCTGTTCCTTTCCTTGAAATCTCCTTTTATGGCTACCATGTAGTAGATCTGTTATTTTTAAACTACCACATATTTTTTCTCTTAATACTCATCTGATTGTTCAAACCTCAAAATATACATCTGCATTTTTCCACAGCTTCATGCCGAGTTCATTCTAGATTTTATCAGCAGCAGGATTTCAGCCTGGGAGGTTCTGTGTGGCTACAGGTGGGAAGTGCTGAAGCATCAGCAAGTTTGAGGGCTGCAAAACAATCTTCT
>VYZU01076635.1:49196-77917 GCA_013401355.1 Ceyx cyanopectus
ACCACAACCTTAAACTTCAATCACCACTTTTTTCCCCAAACATTTGCTTTAAAGAAGCCTAAATTGACTGCAGACATAATAATGACACGAGCTGTCTTGAGCTCCCCTATATCAGGCACATTACAACCTATGTGAGTGTAACAGTGGGAATAGTTGTTGGTTTTTGTTGCTCCAGGTCAAAAACCATTCTCTAGCAGAAAGTACTGTAGAATGACCAACAGTTGTGACATGGGTGGTAGTGACTCTGTAGCAAAGACTAGCACTCAGCTTTACAAGTGCTATTTTCAGTGACGTGAAGATTTCTGGGGCAATCCCCAAACTGACTTCTTCTACTGATTCCTCAGAAAGGAAAAAGTAGCATCACATGAGCAAAACAACAAAGGCCTGCAAGAGCAAAGAGACCTCTCTTGCAGAGAGGTCAAAGTCATGCACTAGCCCCTCTGCCCCTGAACCACCTGACTCCTGAGAATATCCTCCAACACCTCTGTCCCTGGACAAACACCTAAGAAAAAAAATAAAAAAAAGAACAAGAACCTGGGAGCATCCTTGGCTGGATTGTCAGAGGCAGAGGGACATTTCCTACCCAGAGACCCTGAGAACAGATGGCCCTGTGCAAATCAAAATGCCCCTGTCTTCTGCCCAGGCTGAGGAGCAATTTTCAGTCCAGCTGCCCATGTGGTTTTGTGTTACCACCTGCAGATACAGAACACCAAGCTAAAGTGCATTTTAACTGCATATCCAAAATGCTCTAATCTGTTCAACTTGGATGGGTCAGTGATTCTGCTGACATAAGCTCAGGCCCATCCCAACCTGTTACGTGCTCAATTAAACCTGATCCACTCACCTTTCTTTATTTTCTGTGTAAATGGGTTCAGTTTCTTCCATGACACAAACATTTCCCTAGACCTTTGGAAAAAGCTTTTAGCTGAAAAGCACAGAGTAGCAGGAAATTGTTTGCTTTTGATCTCCTAAAATGGAAATATAGTCAACATGATAGATTAGTGCTGCGTGGAAGTTATTTTTCCCAAGATGTTACACTTGTGATTCAGAAATGAGCAAGCATCAAATAAAGTACTGTCAAAACCCCCAGAATATACACCACATATATCAAAACAAATGCTCGTATATATACGAGCTCCTGTGAGCCACACAAAGCCCAAACGACATTTCCTTGTCACAGTGCAGAGCAGCAGTTACAGCATGCAGAGGAAATTAAATCAATACTGCAAGAATGTGTGTCTGGACTTAAATCTAGGTGAATGGATCAGATCTTCATATGGTTTAAGTCAGAGAAGCTACAGAGATTGTCATCAGGTTTTAGATGACTATTCCTAATGAGCTCTTGTTCCATGATGTCTGCAGAGATATTTGGTTTACAAGGCCACAGCTCTGCAAATTCATAATCTTCCTTTTAGGCTTCTTCATCAGGAATTCCTTATGCAGACTTCTTGTTTCCTCCTCCACAGGAGGAAAAAAATCCAAGTAACTCCTGTCTAATTTGCTACTGCTGACAAATTGACACTGAAATTAAAACTCTGCTCAGTTCAAGCAAGAGGAAGGAAAGATCATGCTGAATGACCCATTTTTCACTATTCAAATCTGTAAGGTCACAGATGCTTTCAAACAGGCTGTAATGCTTTAAGTTGATTTGTTCAATTAAGCACAGCTAAAGCTTTTATCCGAGTTCACGTTTTGGCTGGAGACATAAGCAGTAGCATTCATCAGAAGCCTAGAGTGGTGAATATTGTACTAATGGGGTTTCAACACTGTGCTCTGGCTGCTGCTGTAAGGTTCCCACATGTATTTTGGAAAGAAAGAGGATATGAGTGTTGTCCTTTGTATGTGTTCTATCAAATGCTGTTCCTAACGCGTTTGTCTGGTATGATTTTCTGTTCCTTTCCTTGAAATCTCCTTTTATGGCTACCATGTAGTAGATCTGTTATTTTTAAACTACCACATATTTTTTCTCTTAATACTCATCTGATTGTTCAAACCTCAAAATATACATCTGCATTTTTCCACAGCTTCATGCCGAGTTCATTCTAGATTTTATCAGCAGCAGGATTTCAGCTTGGGAGGTTCTGTGTGGCTACAGGTGGGAAGTGCTGAAGCATCAGCAAGTTTGAGGGCTGCAAAACAATCTTCTGCCATGGCACTGAGGCTGAGCAATAAGCTTTCTAATGTACTGCAGCTTCCAATGAAAGGCATTTTTCAATAACCCCAGTAGTTTTGAACTGCTGCTATGAGTGAAGTGTAGTTTTTCAAGCTGTCCAAAACTCTTCCCACTTTTAAGCTGCTGTTCTACTCTAGAAACATCTTTTCCTTGCCTGTTTCTTAATGACAATGCTTTGATTTAAGGAGCTGCACTTCGAGGCTTGAGTGGCTCAGTGCCACTGACTTTTCACTGGGGTTGCACCAGCTTGCACCATCTGAGACAGAGTCCTCCCAGCACTTTCAGAATCAGATCTATTGTATTTAGAAGCAGAAATAAATTTCAAGTTTCTTAATCTTTTTTAGCTCTATAAAATCACACAGAAAGGCAGGGAATGGCATCTGGAAGGCATCTGTTAAAAATTTTTACCAGTGAATAGAACATCTTCTTAGCCACCTGTTTATAATCTGTAGAAAGAGGAGCTACTATCGCTGGTGACTTCAGTCTCAGAGATATTTGCTGGAGATCACATGTGGTCATTCAAAAAATACCTTAAATGGTCATGCACCCAGCAAACTTGAGATGAACACTGACCTCATTCAGAGACACAAAGAGAAGAGTTTACAGACAGAAGAATTAGCAGGTGGCTATGCATAACAATAATCATATCAGGATCAAGTAGAATAACATCAACTAAGGGAATGTATGATGGAAACTTAAATGTGTCAGTGTCCCCAAATTTGATGTATTATGCTGACTGGTAACAAAAAATAGCAAGAGAAAGAACTGATAAAAACACATGGTTTTATAAAAAGATATCCACAATTCCACAGACAAGTATAAAACAACAACAAAAAAAGCCTTAAAACTGTTAGTTTAGATAGAAGGACATTTCTACTATAGAAAGAGATACAGAAGCAGTGATAAAGCAAGATTAAAGATGGGGGTGAAACCAAAAGGAAATCAATTCAGTTAGTAAAGGATTCAGCAACCAGCACAGGAGCCTGGTGTGAAAGGCCTGTCTGTGGTCCCAATCCACTGACAGGAGTAGAGGGTTAACCCAGGTTTGGAGCCACCCTTGGGACTGCTCTGGGTAATGTGGCATCACTCAGCATCACCTTTGTCACTGTCTTGATTTGCTCCTGTGTTTCTGGACCCTTAGAGAGCTTGGAGCCTTCACATTGCTGTGCACACAGTAGTGGGAGGGCATGGTTTGGAAAGGTCCTACAGTTTGGGGCCACGAGGGAAAACTCAAGAGAGAACCACAAAAATTATCTGGGGCTGGGAGACAAGCCTACCACTGTGATCCATCTGCTTGCTGGGATCATCTGGCCTACATTTCTGGGCCCACTTGGTGACACTTCATCTTATCTTCTCTTTGTGGCTCAAAACACTGCAATAGAAAATCTTTCAGGCTTATCTAATGAACACGTGTGTGAAACTTATGCATAACACAAAGGCATTAGCTGGGGGGGCTAATGGCCACTACATCCCTAACCTCTACAAACCTAAGTAGAGCCTGATTCTTTCCCACAGATCAGAGACACATTTGACTCCCCTCCAGTAAGCTCTCTCCCAGCGAGTTTGCAGGGGGCAATGCAAGACCCTCTCCTGTCTTAAGGCAGAAGGCATGCAAAGCTGCACTGGGTCCACGTGGAAAGGAACTGCACCAGCCCTTAAAATGCAATCTGGAAAGTATTTAGATATTTCTGCAGGTGTCATATTATAGGTATCCCACTAGAAGCAGATCACTTTCATTGGTCTGTTTTGCCAAGTGCAGCGTTTACAAGGCTCTTTGTGCAGGTACATGCTCACTCCAAGGAGTGCTTGGTCACAGAGTCTTTGCAGTGGAAGGACAGCCCAAGCTCTTAAGGAGAAGTGTGTGCATGGCAGGAGAACTCTTGGGAGACTAGAGCCCTTTTGCACCCACAGGGAAGAAAGTCAAGGGCAAGATTGTTCAGCCATGTACCGTTAGGAGTGACCGTTCTGTGAGGAGGGAGAACCTGGTGGGTGCTATAGGAGGAAGGGTCCCACAGCTGGTGTGGTGGGGAGAGGGAAAGACTCATATATTTTAGTGTTTAAAGGCTGAAAGCTTTGGAAATGAAGGTTCATCAACTGAAGACATGGCAGGGGTTGCACTGGGCCTACAGCTAAAGCCATGAAGTCCTGTGGCATGGAGATCTTGAGAAAGATTTCTTCTATCTAAGGACATCTCACACATTCAAGCAGAGGGTGCTAAAGCCACAGGCTTTCTGATCAGCCCCTGGCACTACACACACGTGCACACCTTGCCCTGTGAGCCTTGCAAGCACCTTGCCAATGGAGCTGAATCTGTCCAACCTCACCTGTGGTGCCAGGGCTTCCCAGCTCGAAGCAGAGCAGTTTTTAACAGGTAAGGAACAACTTTGTGGAAACCAGCCAGCTAAGCAAAGAGTTAGTCCAGAGAAAAGGTGGGAGAAAAAGTGGGAGAGAAACCATGCCCTCAACTCAAGGCCATAGTGTGGGATTGCAGATGCCTACAAACCCCATGTGGTACCTCAGGCCATGGAAGTGCTGTACTGGAGCAGTTCCATTAGAGGTCTACCCACTTTCCTTCCTTTCTTTGAAATCTGGCAGGAGCATTTAAAGGAAAAGAATTCCTTTATCCTTTGCCTTTGCAAGTAGGATTTACTTTGGGTATCTAAAATTTCCCGTAGAACAAATATAAATCCCAATTCCTAAAGCTGTGAAGCAAGAGAAAAGTAAAAGAACGAAAAGGTATTGAAAACTCTTGTAGAAAATAGTAATTTTCATGTCTGTTTGAAAAAGCTCATTTTGTGTTTATTATGCAATCACAAATGTGCTACAAGCCAGTAGATGCAACAGGGTTTACTTAATTTTTTTTTTTTATTTTTTTTTTTACCAATTGTACTGGATTTGTGAAGTCTCCTGATCTATACACAACCTATTGCCTCACCTGGCTGAAAATTGGAAGAATTGTTCTTTGAGCTGATGGATTAGTTTCTCTAGACTCTTGGCCTAGATGTTCATCCTACAGCAACCCAGGTTATCCAATAGCTAATTAAACACAGGTGGAGCTCGGATTTCTTACAGGAGGACAGCAGAGAGCATTTTGCAGTCAGAAGGGAAGAAGAGTGCATTGGTAGGGAGGAGAAGATAAGATGGTGGGGAAAGCAGATCACCTTTCCATTCCAGCCAGTGACACCGAGTCTAGCCTCTTCAGAGTCATACTTGGTAAAATGCATTTGTCTTCTACTAGCAAATATATTGCTAAATGTTAAAGCAATCTGTATGTGAAGTGTTATGGGCTTTTTTTGCTAGTCCCTGCTACATTGATAACTTCTTTATAGGTGAAGAGCTTCATCTGTAACCTGGAACTTTCCTTACAGCACTCACTTAGAAGTAGCTGATCCTTATTCACACCTGCTTTTTTCTGAATCTTGACTGTATTTTGCATTAGGTTACAGCTCCCTGTTGAAAGCATTACATTTCCCACCTGGTCCTGCCTGCAACTTCACCATCAGTGAAGTAATTTTTGAGGTTTATAGTATAGAAATTACAAAAGCAGTGAGTCCTTTCAGTTCTGCTTAAATATGCAGCTACTTCTCAACATGCAGAGCTGTCTTAACAAGTCTGTCCCAAGTGAATACTTTCATACTCTGATTCCAAAATGTGCCACGAAGACCATCATTGCAGCCTTGTCTCTGAAAACTGTGCTCCAAAAAAAAGATCTCAAAACTGTGCTCTAGATGAATACCTTGGGCTCATTTCTGCCCCTAACTTGCAGTTTTTTAGGTATGTAACAAGTCTTAAGGACTATAGACTAAAGCCATGATGCTTTCCTGTGCTGGAGCATGGAGCTGAACACCAAAAGGGGAATTCCAGCATTGTACTGTGACCCATCCCCTCTGCTCCCCAATCATAAAGGTACCAGGTTGTTAAATCTATACAGAGATTACTGTCACAGTTAAGCAAGGCAGGTGAACATCCATATCTGGGAGTCCTGGTAACAACTTTGCTGGGAGGGTGGCAGAGCCTGGCAGGGGCTCCCCAGAGAGGTTGTGGAGTCTCCTGCTCTGGAGAGTTTCCAGCCCCCCTGGCTGTTCCTGTGCCCTGTGCTGGAGCAGATTCTATTCCATGGGCTGCTCTGGAAAGGGGGTTTGGACTCCAAGATCTCCAGGGTCCCTTCCAGTCCCCAACCTCTGATCCTGTGATCTGCTGGCTGTCAGTGGGCAGTGTGCCCCCAACACCCCATCATGTACCTTCACAATATTATTTCAATTACAGGCACATCTACCCACGCTACAAAAGTGAAACCCCTTTGTGACATCTTCACTTGGATTGCCTCTTCAGTGCTCTCCTTTTGAGTGTAAGGAAACAGCAAGATGTAGAAGGACCACGGGGTGAGCTACACGAAGGCACTCCTAGTAGCACATCTAGCTAGCTGATGAGTGTGAAGGCAGTGTGTGAGATGAGCTGGGGGCTGCAGCTCACCACCTCGCTGCCAAGGCTCCCCACAGCTGGTGTCAGGAAACTACCCAGCCAATGCCTTCAAGAGACAGGGAGGTCAGAGAGGCACAGCAGTGGGACACTGGTGTCTGAGCCTCTATGATCCTTGTCATTTGCTATTGCATTGGGAACATGCACTAGTGATGAGAGACTGTATTTCTATATAGGTGTTGTTCCAAAAACCACGGGCATGACGGTAAGCATCAAATATGGACACAAACCTTGCCCACATTACCCTGCCAGTGGCCTCAAATCATAAAGATCCTATGAAAAAAAATCTCACAGCAGCTCCAGTTGTCATCCCTGTGGATCCTTCCCCACTCTGGGTGCTGCCCACCGCCCAGAGGTGCCCATCAGTGAGGGTGACAGAGCTCTGGAACAGGCTGCCCAGGGGGGTTGTGGAGTCTCCTGCTCTGGAGACACTTAAGACCCACCTGGATCTGTTCCTGGGTGACTTGGTCTAGGTGATCCTGCTCAGGCAGGGGGGTTGGACTAGATGATCTTCTAGCTCCCTTCCAACCCCTAATATCTATGAATCTATGAATCTATGAATCTGGCTCCAAGGGCATCGACAGCTCCACTGCCGCTCAGGGCATACCCCTTCTGCACCCACGGGCAAGGCCACTGCCCCTGCAGAGGTTTGTCCTTCCAGGCTCAACTCTGCCTGCAGGAAGGCTCTGGTCTGTGTCAGGGATGTGGTGCAGTGCTTCTGAGAACCCTGGCTCTCACCACTACCGGCCTTCTGCGAGGCTGGGCACCGCAGCCCGCACAGCACAGCACCTGCCTACTCTTTCACTGGAATCCCCAACTTTTGTCTATTTACATCCTTTTCTTAGAGAGAGACAGGAAGCTGAATGAATCAGAGTCATCTATGGTTACCTCTGCCCCAGCCCTTACCAGGCTCCAAGCCGTGCCTCGTGATGGAAACACCTACTGCTGGGCTCACGCTGTGTGTGCTGCTGAGACAGGGACCAGAAGTGCCCCAGTCTGCTCCAGCCTTCCTAGGGTGGCAAGCAGGGCCCAGAAATCCTGGCTGACTGGGTGGACAGAGACCCCTTTGGGTTCCCCAGCCTTGCTAGCTGCCAAAGTTCCCATCAGCATTTCCCATGGGTGCTGTCTTCATGGAGGCACCTGAAGAAAGCAGGGAGAGGAGGAGTCCCCAGGCAAGCCTGCAGCATCCTCAGCACTGCAGTGAAAACCCTGACCCAGGCATGCAGGGCTGTACAGCAAAGGGAGGGAGGGAGCAAGACAAAGAGGGAAGGAGGGAAAGATGCAGTTGAAGTGCTTCATGATAAGGGGAGATGGTTCCATGAAAAACTAAATATGCAAGTTCATCCTCTGAATGAGCACACAGCATATGGAAACACACCACCAGAGGAAGCACATCCTTTGCTCTTCTCTCCCAACATGTGGCTGACACAGGGTTAAACACCAGCAAGCTCCGCTGCTCATCTTCTGCAGAGAGGTTTTCTTCCCTCTCAAACACTGAAGAACAGATGAAGCACAAGGCAGCTGCTTGAAGTGACACTTCCACAGTGAGGAAGCAAACCCTCTGAGCAAGAATGGGTCACTTCCCTTGTAAGAGTGAACTGGAGTTAAAATCTCTTGTGACCATCAGATAGAGAAGGCTGCCTCTGAATGCAGGTGATGCATCTCTGCACTCACCACTGCCCTATTTAAAGGACACCTCTTATTTCAGGGAGTCACTTTCACTGCCAGAAAACAACTGCAAGGAGATAATGGACATGGTATTTGGGCCACCTTTGGATGATCTTGAGGCCTTATTAGCTGAGGACTAGGTCTTATTGTAAAGCAGGTGTTATTAGCTGAGGGTTGGTACTGTGAAGGTGCTCATGCCTCACTGCCCTGAGCACTAGTGTGCTCAGCTGCTGGGAACTGGAGTTGCTAGGACACTCTAGAGCATCTGCCAGCATTCCTGGCCTGAATGCAGGTTTTCCACTTGCTGCTGCACCAAACTCAGTGGTGAAATGTGTGTGGGGTCCTGAACTAAATCAGAGCTGAGCATCTTCTCAGCAGCTTTACAGCCAGACCTCAGCAGTGCCACCCCTAACGTGCACCTGAGAGGTGAGCAGGGTGGTCTGCTGTGCTTACACAGCAAGGTCAGGTGCCTGTGAATGGCACTTGTAGAGTCTGAGGTATTTCTTAAGGAGCTTTACCCAATGCCTAGCACAGAGCAGTGCTCAGCCAAGTGCAGAAGCAATGCTGGGAGGCTTTCCTGCCACCCTGGGAAATGCTCTGTCTTGCAGGCTGAAGACTCCCACCCACCCTGCTGGATGCAGCTCCCAGGCTTTGGCTGGCTCAGGCTGCAGGCCCAGCTCTTGCACAGGAAACCAGAAGCATTCTGAACTTCTGAGGTCCTGCCTCCTTTTTCCAACATCAAATATTTACTGGTGTGTCAGGAGGACCAGAGCAACAGACCCTTTATGTCTCAGTTGAATCTGTAAAACAAAGCACATCTCTTTTCCTCTTCATTAAGGGAAAAATTAGTATCATAAGCTATGGTGACTGTCATCCTAAGTGACAGGATGACTAAAACCTTTCTACAATCAAAGGAACCCCAGATTTGCAGCGGTGGGTATCTGGAATGGAGGACACACATCCTACCCTAGCAGAGGGAGGGCTGTGTTCTCTGGCAACTCCACGCTGCCATAAAGTACCTGGAAAGAACAGATGGAAATATTTTCTTCAGCAGCAGGGAGAACAAAGAGAGGCAAAACCAAGAAGCTCCAATCCAGGGAGCTCTAGCCTGGTCACAGTCCCTCCCACACCCCAGCTCTGTCCCAGTGGCGAGCAAATGAAGCTCTAAGTCTGATTCAGTATTGACTTGTTCCAGTTTTGCACTAGCTCAACTCCCATTACTTGAACACAAGCAAGCCCATGGCTAGAATAGTCAAATCTTGCTCTTTTTAAGAAAGGGAAAGAGGAAAAAGAAGATAATAAAGGATTCTCCACAGAGAATCCATTATATGGAGGCATTTAATCAGAGTTACACTGCATGACATCCAGCCACAAAGCAATGGCTTTGGTTGCTCTTGAACAGATACAGCAGAAGATGCTTTTTGTCAGCATCACAAATATCAAGCTTTATTTTTTGGAACTTGCACTCAGGTATATTTCTGCATTGTGAATGGAGCCATGACAGCCTGGGTTGTCACCACTTAGCCCCTAAACTAATTCTGAAACAAAATACCTGTGCTAACAAACAAATCAGAACATTCTTGAAGACCAAATTCACGCAGAGTGCATGCCCTTTGCTTTCTTCATCTAGCCTGCCCCCAGGAACCACTTCATCAAAAAGGGTACCTTGTTTAGAACTTCAGCAAACTCTAAGATCCATCTGGCATATCCACGTCCATGGGCACCACAGCCAGGATTAATCTGAAGACTATCAGGAAAGATTACAAAGCCCTGGGAGCAGTGGTGAAGGACTCCAGAGCACAGGTGGCCTTTTTACTGATCCTCCTGGCCAAAGGTAAGGGGCAAGAAAGGGCCAGTGGAATCTCTCAGATCAATGAATGGGTCTGGGAGTGGGGTCAGAGCCAGAGCTTTGGTTACTTAGACCACAGGACACACTTGGAGATGGGCTACACCTCTCAGGGAAGGGACAGAATATTTTTGGTCATAGACTTGACAATTTAGTAAGGAGGGCTTTAAACTAGAGTTGATGGGGGTGGAGATTCTCAATCCATCCCACTGCTACCACTCTAAGGCCAGCACCAGTAACTGATGCCCTGGGCCTGGAGAAGTATCCCAGACCAGCAGCATGTCAGCTGACATGCACGAGAATGGAATCCAAGCCAGCAGGGCAGCTCCAATGGGAGCCTAAGTGAGGCTCTGCACTGACACATGTAGCAGGGGAGCAGCAGGAGTTAGAGATGTGCACAAGCCCACAGAGCTGGGCCATTATCAGCATTTCTGAGGTGTGGTGGGATGGCTCCTATGGCTGCAGGGTGGGAATGGATTTCTTATCAAAGCCAGGCAGGGGAGAAGAGGAGAGGGGGTTGCCATTGACATGAATGACCAGGTGGAGTTCATGGAACTCCATCTGGGGAAGGATGAGGAACTGTCTGAGAGCTTGTGGGTCAAGGTTAAATGGAAGGAGGGTCAGCTACAGACCACCTGATCAGGAAGATCAATTGGATGAGGCCTTCTATAGACAGATAGGAACAGCTTCACATTCATAAGACCTGGTCCTCATGGGAGACTTCAACCACCCCGATATCTGTTGAAAAGGCAACACAGAAAGGCATCAGCAGGCCAGAAGGTTCCTGGAATGCATTGATAATAATTTCCTCCTCCAAGAGGAGCCAAGGAGAAAAGGTGCTATGGTGGATCTTGTTCTCATCAACGAGGAGAGGCTGGTGGGCAATGTGAAGCTCAAGTGCAAGCTTGGTTGTAGTGATCATGAAATAGTTGAATTAATGATCAACAAGGACAATTTAGGACAAGGAGAGTGCACAGCAAGCTCACTGGCCTGGACTTTGAAGGCTTTGAACTCTTCAAGGACCTGCTTAGCAGGTTACCATGGGATAAAGCCCTGGAGGTGAGAGAGACCCAAGAAAGCTGGTGAGTATTCAAGGATCACCTTCTCCTTCAACAGAAGCCCAGAAGCAATGCATCCTGACACAGAGGAAGGTGGACAAAAATGCCAGGAGGCCTGCATGGATGAACAGGGAGCTCCTGGACACTGTTGCCAAAACACAAAGCCTACAGAGGGTGGGAACAGGAACAGATAACCTGGGAGAATACGGAGAAGATGTCCAAGCAGCCAAGGATCAGGTTAGGAAAGCTAAGGCTCAGATAGAATTAAATCTGCCCAAGGACATAAGGAGATTCAGAAAAGTGTCTGTAAGTATGTCAGTGACAAAAGGAAGAACAGGGAAAATGTGGGCCCTCCTGGAAGGAAACAGGTGACCGGGTCACAGAGGATATGGAGATGGCTGAGGTATTCAGTGACTTTTTTCCCTTGTCTTCAACAGCATGGGCTGGAACCTCAGCATCCAAGTTGCAGAAGGCAAGGACAGAGACTGGGAGAGTGAAGTTCTGCCCACTGTAAGACAGTCTAATGAACCTGATGATGCACAAGTCCATAGGACCAAGTGAGATCCCTCTGTGGGTCCTCAGGGAGCTGCTGGGTGAAGCTGCAAAGCCACTTTCCATCATATTTGCAAAACCATGGCTGCTTGGTGAATTTATACTGACTGGAAAAGGGGAAACTTCACCCCCATTTTCAAAAAGAGAGGTTAGGATCAGGGAGATCCTCCTGAGCACTCTCTAGGGCACATGTAAAATGAGGAGATGGTTGGAGGCAACCAACATGGCTCTATCAAGGGCAAACCCTGCCGGACAAATCTGGTGGCTTTTTATGATGTGGTCATGGCACGGGTGGGTAAGGGAAGAGCAACTGATGTCACCTTCCTGGACTTATGCAAAGCATCTGACACTGTCCTGCGTGGCATCCTGATGTCTAAACTAGAAGGACACTGATGGAAAGACCACTTGGTGGATAAGGAATTGGCTGGATGGCTGCTCTCAAAGAGCTGTGATCAATGGCTCGATGTTCAAGTGGAGACCAGGGACAAGTGGAGCTCCTCAGGGATCAGTTCTGGGACCAGTGCTGTTTGATGTCTTTGTTGGTGACATGGACAGTGACATGGCACCCTGAGCAAGTATGTGGAGGAAAGCAAGCTGAGCAGAGGAGTCAGCACTCTGAGGGAAGAGATCCATCCAGAGAGACCTTGAGAGCCTGGAGAGCTGGGCCCAGGCCAACCTCGGGAAGGTCAGCGAGGCCAAGTGCAAGGACCTGCACCCGACGTGGGACAGTCCCAAGAACAAATCCAGGATGGGCAATGAGTGAATTGAGAGCAGCCCGGCAGAGAAGGACTTGGGGGTGCTGGTTGATGAAGTTCTAAACATAAGCTGGCAACGTGCACTGCCAGTCCAAAGAGCCAACTGTGTCCTGGGCTGCATCAACAGATGCATGGCCAGCAGGTCAGGGGATGTGATTCTGCCCCTCAGCTCTGCTCTCCTGAGATCTCACCTGGAGCCCTGTGTCCAGCTCTGGAGCCCCCAGCACAAGAAGCACATGGGATCTGTTAGACAGGGTCCTGAGGAGGCCTCAGAGATGCTCAGGGGGCTGGATCACCTCTCCTGTGAGGACAGGCTGAAGGAGCTTGGTCTGTTTAGCCTGGATGAGAAAGCTCCAGGGTGACCTTAGAGCAGCCTGACAGTAGCTGAGGGGGGCTAGAGGAAAGGAGAGGGACTTTTATAAGGGCATGTGGTGACAGCACAAGGGTCTAGTTTAAAACAGTGGTTTTAAACTAGAGCAGGATAGATTTACATTGGACATTAGGAAGAAGTTCTTCACTATGGGGGTGGGGAGACACTGGAATGGGTTGCCCAGAGAAATTCTGTCGCCTCATCCCTGGAAGTGTTTCAGAGCAGGCTGGATGGGACTCTGAGCAGATCTACTGGGAGGTGTCCCTGACCTTGGCAGGGCATGGAACTGGATGAGTTTTAAGGTCCCTTCCAGCCCAAGTCATTCTTTGATACTATGATTCTATATGTGACAAAGGAAAGGTTTTGTTTCAAAGTTCCATTTGCTCCATGGTTTCAGTCATTTGGTTTATCAAGGGTGTGATTTATTAGAAAAACACGATTAGTGAACAAAAAATAAAAATTCAGTGCCCTTTAAGGAACAGCAGTTTCAAAATGCATTCCTGATTAGAAAAGACCATCAAATGACCCACATGCTGGTAGCTGAGCAACTACAAAGTGATTCTTTGCAATCTACAAAATAATACTTTTTTATTTTCTTTAGAAAACATAAACAGTCGGTGTTCATATTCCCAAGTGGAAAAAGTGTCTGAGGACCTTATTTACAGACTTGGAAGGGCAGGCTAATCCCTTATCCTTGTAGCCAGTTTTAGGAACTTTCAGGTTTTTCTTGGCAAACACTCAAATACAACACTGATGTCTTGCTCAGGGTAACTTTAGTTAACACATTTTCTGTTAAACTCACCTGCAGCATGAATTGAGCAATTGTGTGGCCTTATTGCTACCAAACAGTTATTTTAAAGAGTAATCCTTATGGTTAACGAACTGACAGCAGAGGACTTGGCTTAGATATGCACCAGGAAGAGAGCATTTTCTTAGAAAAGCATAGTTCTCAGTAAATGATAAACCACAGAGCTACTGCTCTGCACTTTAAACCACAAAGCTGTATTTATAAAGAATTAAATATCTTCAATCCCACCTCCACCCGCCAGCTTCTGCCATCCAAAAGCAAGGATTTTCAGATCCACATCTAGTATTTTGACTCCTAACACAACCTCCTGATCTATGCCCTATTAGGCATCCATGTTACAGCCATGGGGAACACAAACTTTTTTTTCCATATGACTGTTCAAGTCATCTGAAATGTCTCCTCCACTTATTATTACTGATCTTCGGGGTTACAGTCGTGCTGAGAGGCCCTAAGTGCCAGCTTCATAGCCAAGTAAGAGTCCTGCCTTGCGGAACTGCAGTCCAAAGAGCCCAAGAGACACCGGGACTCAGAGGAAGCAAGTGCTCTGATCTCAAACACTTACCAGAGGAAATAAATCAGTCTCCAAAACAAGCAAGCATCCTGATTCAGAAACACACTTTCAAATTGCTCTTGCTTAACCCTTCATGGAGACCTGTGGGAGTAACAAACTCCATGAGCTCCTGCTCACCTGGTCTGTAAGTCAGCCTCAGCCAGTGCTGTCACCTGTATTGCCAGGTTGGCACAGCCACCTCAGTCCCACTTATCTCTCCAGGAGAGCAGCATGAACGGCCTTTACAACATGCTGCTTTCCAAAGCTGAGTTCCCACGAGCTGCGTGGGTACAAAAAGCATTTGGCAAAGCAGCTTCTGTCCTGGGAGGAGAGGAGGGCAAAGCTCATGGGATGGGACAGCAGAACAACCATGGAGATGCCTTCCTATGCCTAATGCAACAAGCTGCAAACAGGTCTGGGGGCCTTTTCTCAATATTTCAGCTAGGCAAAAAGAATTAAGAATGAACAGTGATGAACCTGCACACCACAACCCAAATCTGAGCTTCAGACCATCCTTGTGAGACATCCTGCACTCCTCCAGTGGGTCCCATGGAAAACTGGAGGAGGAGGAAAAGGACAGAGAAGTCTTGTCCCAGCACATCCTCTAGCCATCCCTGAAGCATCTGCCTGAAGGTGGGAGTCAGAAAGTAGAGAGACTCATCTGAGGCTCTGTTATCATATTATAACGTTTTAAGACCAACACAGAGCTTTCTAGATGAGTTGAAAAGCCTTCTGTTCACTCTAGGCTTAGTCCTGCTGTCATGTAGCTGAAGGGAGAGAGCACCTTCCAGTGAAGCATTTATTTGCAGGGCTTCTCAGGAGTCAGGAGGCTACATGTTACCATGAACATGCACCACTCTCAATCCAAGTTTACAAGGACTTTGTTCTCCAGCAGACAGAAGGAAATCTAACAAGACCCATCTGGCAGAAGAGGCTCCAGGGGACATAGTCAGGCAGTTTTTGACCTTCCCTGTTAGGATTCAGCAATAAATACAGCAGAATTGAAAGCTGTCTCAAGACTTCAACAGTAAAAGCCAAGATGCTCTTCACAGGGCAAGGTGGCCACTGGCTGTACCAAAGCCTCAGTGATTGCTGACATTTTCCCTGAATGGATCTGCATTTTTGGGCAGTATTTGCTGTAAAATGACCACTGCCTGCATCACACCAGGCCTGTGAAAAGCAATGAGTCATAGAAAAATCCATTTCCCATCTGTCTGAGCCCTCAAGAGATCTAAGAGACATAATCACAGAGGACAGAAATTAAAATTCAGTTCTAAGGGTGGACAGGGGCTGTGTAAAAGTGGGATGCACCACTTGAGCCTGGCAGGACTTGCCCATGGGCAGAGGTGGTTCAAGGCACAGTCCTGAGGAGCTCTTTGTGCCATAATCTGAATAGGCTCTGGGCACCACTGAACTGAGTGGTTACTAATTACTACCCTCATTGGTCTGAGTTGAACAATGATCTCATGCACCCTACTCTGACCCCATAAAGCTGACAGGTCTGGGAGGAAAGTGGAAAGACTCCAGCAATGTCTAGGGAAAAAAAAACAAAACACCTCAGAGGGACTCACTTCTCCATATCAAATATGTGTCTGTAAAGATATTTAATCCCCCAGAGTTCACTCACTTCACAAAGCAAATGATGATTTTCCTCCTTTTAAGCCAATTGATTCAGAGGGGCACCTGTTACCAAGTAGAGTCAAAACACTTGGGGCTGGGCTGAATTTCCAGCTGGTTGTTTGACCAAGGCTGACCAAGCCAAACACTATGTGCTGTATGCAATATGCACAAGCTGCTGAGCACAGAGGCAAATGTGGGTTAAAAGTACTCAAATGACCCAGTGTGGAAATACAAATACAATTCTGGGACCAATGAATCCAGTCCTGGCAGCATATTAACTGGGAGGAGAGAAACATTTCTGTCCCATCTCAAAGACAAGTGGGAAAGCAGCTTTATGCTGGAAATACAAATAATGCTTCAACAGGCCTTACTGTATCTGCAGCAGTTGCTGTTTGGGGATAATTAACTTTCTATTCCTCCAGGCAGAGCCTGATGTAAGTGCTCTGAATAACAAGGAAAACAATGATGGAAATAGTCACTGTGGTCTGCAAGCTCACAGGCCCATAACCTCCTTGGGGAGACACTCTGGACTGGCTTCATCCCTGACTGACACATGCAGCTCCCTCCCCAGGCAGTGAGAGCCCCTTCTGTGCTTCTAGGAGAATTCTGCCCCTAATGTTTAACCACAATCAGCATGAAACAAACCCCTCCTAGTAGATATTGGCTGGCTGGAAAACAGCCTCAAGTATTTTCAGACAGCAACCTGAAGCATACTCCAGATAGCTGAGTTTACTGTGGCCCAGTGAGAAGTTAGGAAGCAAGAAGAATAATTGCACATGGGTGCAACTATTGCACTTCTCACGATCAACTTTCAAATGGAAAATGGATGAGATACATAAACTCATAATAGAACTGTTCTGGTCTAGGAAATAACACAAACTGAATGGGTCTTGACACGTCCCAAGCAATGAGCTAACACAAAGGTCCCACTCTGACACTGCATCACTATCTATTTCAAAGTTATTGTAATAAGGATAATACTCCTTGTGTGTGATTATTTTTTTTTTGTGAATTTACTGATCAAGGAAATCCTTGTTTCATTTATTCAAAAGAAAGTAGAAGGAAAAAAAACAAAACAAAGAAAAACAAAAAACCCAAACAAATAAAAAAACCCCAACAAAAACAACAAACCAACAACAAATAAACCACCAAACGGACCAGCAATTAAGAAGTGGGGAGAGGACAAACAAAATCTCCCAGTCAGGGACCCAGGTCGTGTGCTGCACGGAGCAGCCTCTGCTTCTGCTTGTCTCTGGGATTACCTAGCACCTCAAATGAAAACTGCTGCATAAAATTAAGGAGGAGGGTGTTCTAGTTTATGTATCTAGAGTAGGTGATGATATACTTTTGGCATTTTTATAACCTTGGAAACTTGCAGATATACATTTAAAAGAGTGGGTTAAATCTACAGAATCCAAAATGGAAGTGTCTGGGGAGTGAGGAATCCTTTTTAAAAAGGAAGAGATTATGCAGAAGAAACATGAAGAACTGTAAAAGGGAAAATATCAACTGAAGTGCAGCAAAAGCCTTCCTGATGAGATCAGTTTAGCCACAGAAGGAGTAAAAACACTACCAGTTGATGCACATAAAATTTTATGAGGCAGTCATAGATGTCTTGCATCTTCACTCACAACCTTTTCTGGTTAGAGCTTACTTGGTAACACAAGGGTAGGTATGATGGAGCAAAGAGCTGATTCCCAAACCCTTCTATTACCAAAACACTAAGGCATGAGACAGAAAAAAACCCTTTTTACTCTGGAGACTGGTGAATTGAACAAAGACCTCAACACTACATGCCTGTTCAGGAAACTGTACCGGTTCTGCATGGGGAGGACGAGGTCATTTCACCTCTTTGCTCAGGATTGGAAGGCTGGGAGGAGAAAAGCTACGCAGCTGTCTCTGAAAATTTGTGGCATCAACAAATGTTTAGTTTGATTCCCCAGAACATCTCCAGCTCCAAATAATCCTTCACAGTGATGCCAGAGGTTCCAAGAAAGCAGCACCTCCTTGCAAAGGCAGCAATGGAGAGGGCTTCATTGGGATTCTTCCCTCCCAGCTCCACTTTGCTCTGAGAACACATGGCTTCAAGAGCATTCACAAAGGGAATTTTTTTTCCTCCTCTGGCTTCAACAGTGAATGGCAGAGCTCCGAGTCTGAATAAACAGTGTGGGTGGTGACTGCTCTGTGAGGCCCATGTAAAGGATGCAATCATTTTCTGACTCTGTTCAGCATTAAATCATGTGAAACTTGCTTGATTACAACATATAACATTGACTCTGTTGCAGACTATAAAGCACATTAGGGAAGGGTGCCTAACTTTGCAGGGGAAAAAAATAACAATTAATTCTCCTAGCTTCAAGTGTTTAATTGTGTATAAAGTTCATTGACCTCACTAGTTGCTGTCAGATGATCTTGCTAAGGCCTGTGAAAAACATCCCAGGAATGCAGTGATGTGGGCAGAAACAAAGTGAGTTCATGCCACAAAATGCTTTAAATGGAACAAAATCAGCAACCATCCGGAGAGCATGCACTGAAAACAGGACTTGGAATCATCACTGGCTTAACCTCACCTAAGCATGGCTAGTCCTTGAAAAGGGGCTATTATAGCTTAAAAAAAAAAATCCTTTAGGGACCCTGCATGTGACTACATGAAGTAACTCTGTTTACTGGGAAATCTCTGCAGCTGACTGGGAGTCAGTGTTTTGGAATGACTGTAGGAACTGGAACACATAGGAGATAAACTGGGAAGAAGGGAACCCGATTTTGTGCCCTGTTCATCTCCCATTAATGATGACCATAGATAAGTTGCTTTGCCACCAGGCAACTCAATTTCTTCCTCAATAAAAATGGAAATAGGACTGCTTATCTACATGCAGACATGCTTTTTTTTCCAGGCAGAGAAGTCACTGCTAATGGGAGGAATTATCACATACTTGACACATGTATAACTACTCCTGCTGCATCATTTTTAACCTCTCCCTGAAATGCAGCTTCTGAGCTGTGTTATAGGAAACCTTTCCTGGAATTACCTCAAAGAAGTGTGTTGCATTGCTCACTTCATCCCCTGTTACCAAGGAAGTAAAACCAGCATGAATTCTGCTGGTAGTGCTCAATAAAGATAAACCATTGCTCTTACATACTTGTCACAATTGACCTATGTCATTGCAGAGGGATGTCACAGCCCAGTGTCCTGTGGAAGCAGTGCACAAAACACTGATTGGATGGCAGCTTTCACTAAGCCTTCAACCTTAGCACAAGTTGAAAGCATCGCTGCCAAATCTCTGTCTGATTGCAAGGCCTTTGGGATGGAGACCAAGACCACCTATGGGCATGGATGGCATTTGGGCCATGCCCAGTCAAATGAGCCCCACACCTCACCAGGGCTGGAAGCACTACTGTAGTCACCCTGCTCCTTGTGCTTTCATGGGTACCTCTAGCAGAGCCTGACCATGGCCATGTGTGTGACCAGGGAAGCACGGGCCACTTCTTCACAGGCATTTCTTTCTCATCCTTTCCTGTGCTGTTCTCACTGCTCCTTCCCTCCCCTCTTCAGAGAGGTCTGAAGTGAGGACCTGGGAAGTGGGCTTTCATCACATCCAACATGCTGCCTGACAGCAGCTCCCAGTTTGCTGAGGAGAGGCATCATTTGTCCAAACCCTTTCCAATATGCTTGGGATACTTTGCATTTCCTATGTCAGCTACAGCAGATAAGCTCCTGAGCAAATAATGCTGGTGAGACCATTTTCCATTTGGTTATTTGGTTCATTTTGGCAATCATAACAGGCTTGGATTATAACTTCTACCATCTGGAATTTAATCTTCTTCACAGACAGATAAAACCAGATGATAGCCATATTAAATTGTGGATTATGATTTCTCTTGGTATTAAGTTCTAAAATCTTAACCCAGAAGGGTATGGGATTAAGACAACCTATACTATTAAGTGCACTAGAAAAGATGTAGTTCATAATTTCTCAAATATATTTTATGTACTCTTTCTCAATTCCAACAGTGGCCTTAATCTTCTAAGAAAATACTCCAAAGTCTGTAACAGAAACGAAGTTTAGGTTGGAGAAGGGGTTTTAATTAATTTTTGCTTTCCATTTCCCTATTGCAAATGTTTGGGTGGGAGGAGAGGGGAATGAAGGAGGAGGGAAAAAACAGAAAATGTGATGCAACTTCATGTTTATGGGAAAAATACTTCAAGAACAAGGTATCTATGAAATCAATGAGTTCCAGGCCTCAGCCAGCATTTCATGCCTTTCAAAGATGATGACATATTGGGATTTTTCCCAAACAGCATGAAGCCAAAATGGGATTTCTGCAGCTGCAAAATAGGTAAGAAAACTCTTAACTCAGTTCCTCAAAAAGCCACAAAATATCAAACAATTTGAAGGTACTTTTGAAAGAAAACCATAATGCACGATGACATACCCTGCTTCCAGGTTGTATTTTTGCTAATAATAGAGCAAAATACCTAAGCAGTAATAATAAGAAATAGGCTTCTGAGAAACACCCACACATTTAAAGGTGCCACAAAGACTTGGGTTTAGTTCAATCATTTCCAAAGTTCAAGATAAATAATCTGCAACAAAGTACTTGATGCATACACAACTCATTTTATTACCCAGAAAACTATGCTCCATCGGAATAATCTGAGAGAGAATTCATGGGGTTTTCTGCTTGTCACAAAATGGAGAAGATGTTAAACTTGCCTTAGGGAAAATACACACCTATATGCTATCACTATGCAATACCTGGACATTAAGATTTCCTCCTACCTGAAAATGCCATTCTCTTCTGTTAGGACCTGAAAAATACAACAGTAGCAATCCAGAAACAGCTGGTGAAAACCAAATAAACCTAGGAAACTGTCTGCATATCAATTCAGAAATCCTTGCCACAATCACTCCCTTTCTTCAGCTCTATTTCAGGAAACTTAATGCATCTGGGAAGCAGGAGTTTTATCTGAAAAAATAATGTATTTCAGTCACATTTGGTAACAAACAGCACCTCGAATCCTATCCTCCCATCTTTTGTCTACTGTTGAAATCCAAAGTGATGTTAGCAGCCCATGGCTAGAACTCTGAACGCTGCCTTTCTGGACTGCATTGAGAAGGGAGTTGCTACAGCTAATAGTTTCTGACACAATGGACAGCAAAAGTGTGTTGAAATCTGAATTAAGATAACAAGTATTATCACTATATATGAATAAATACTTGTATTTATAGAAGGTCAGTATCCTCAGACAGTATGGAGCTAGAACATTGTTTGGGTACAGCTCCAACAGTGTAATCCTGGTGTTCCCGTGGGATCCTGCGTGTGTTTCTATCCCTGGTGATTTATGAGCTATTGGACCTTACAACTCTTGCTGCTTCTTTCCTGTAGCAACATTTCACTGGCACAGGTCCATCTCTGGAAATAACCAGTCCACAGCCTCTGACGGGTAAAAGCCCCCGGTGCCTGTTGAAGGTGTGGGTCTGCACAATCCCCTCTGCCAGGCCAGCTGCTGGGCTTGCAAGGTCTGATACAATCCCAGTGATTTACATCCCTTCCATACCTTACCCATGATCCAACATCATCAGCATGTTAAAGAACCACCAAAAATTTAAAATCAAACAAACAAATCAACCCCACACTCCCATTAAATTAAAAATGTGAAATGATCATAAAATGAAGGGAGAAGCTGCTGTCAGTTCAAGGGGTGAGGATTAAAGGACTTCAGCCTCATCAGATAAGACTCTGGATTTTCTTGTCTAGCACTCTTGTTGTAATCCATTTTCCAGTTCTATATGAAATGAATTACAGCTAGATCTGCATAGCTTTTAAGGACATAAATCTATCCTACAGTGTATTTGCATTTAAAATATACACAGCCAAATATATTTCATGCCTGAAAAAAATGGAAGCTAAATCTCATGAGGAACATAGAAATTACCTTTTTCAGTCAGCGTGTGAAGATTAGTCAAATAAATGGGCTAACACGCCCACCAGCTGGAAGAATCAGACTGAAACCTGCTTCTGAATACATGCATTCTGTCACCCTCAGCCAAAGAGCTGTATTCTTAAATGTAAGTGGAATGAGAAATAGGAAAATCTCACAGCTCTTTTCTACCACACTGGAGAAAGAGATGAAAAATACCACCACCATCATTTTTATTGCATTTATCTAGACAAATAGTCTTCTGGGTCACAGTGATCCTTCCTGGCTTCTTATATCATCTGTTTACCTTGAGGATCCAAAGGTACTTTTTAAAAGGCTTCTGAATCCTGTTACTCACCCATCAACTGCTGGTGTGGAAATGCCACTGTGCCCATTTTGTAGGCGTGGATAAATGCTGCTGCACTGGTGACAATGGCTGGCTGCTGGCTCTGCCCTGACTGCCCCTGCCTGGCCTGTCAGGCTGCTCAGAGAACTCCAGTGTAGGTTGGGATGCACTGCACCTGGCTTGGGTTGTCTTCAAACTCCACCTGTAGACAAAGCTAATCCTGTGCATCTTTCCCCTGGATGAATTATCTCACTTTGCCCTACCTATTTTAGGACAAGACTGAACCACCTTCTGAAAGCATCTGGCTGCTGCCTGCCTAATTTTTAGATATCTCGAATCTTTGCAAATAAAGCACAATCATCTCTAACTACTGAATATTTAATTATAGAGTTTCTATAATGACTCAATCTAGGGCTAACAATTTAAGTATTTTACATAGTACTTTTTGATGGTAACTACAAAAATACTGAACTTTTACTTTTCATAATCTCCACAATTTCCCCTGACATAAAACAAGCAAAAGAGGCATTACTTTTCAATAGAAAATGCTTGAAAAATTTGTTCTTTACCAGACACATGAAATAAACTTTGCAGCAAATGTGCCTTCTTTTGTAATTGTAGCTTTTTATACGTGTTTTAGGATGGACTGAATTTCCATTTGCATTTTCTCTCCATTCATCTGCTAGATTGGTTCGTTCTTGAATATACTGTCTGAAACAACAAGGAGCTCCTGGGTCAACCCCAGTTTGATGCTACAGATGGACACAAATCTCTGCTGCCCATATAAACTTGTGCCTGATGCCCATCTTATTTTTGACATCCAGTCTCAAAGATGATGGTGGAGCTCAGTACAGAACTAGATGTAGGCATTAATTGCTTTAGGATGTCAGAGATGACAGAGAGTTTCTCCTCTCAGGAAAACTCCCCAGTGAATTCCCATCTGACAGCCAAAGCCCTTCCAAGCCACCAGCTTAAAATAACCATTTGGTTTCACAAAAAAATGTAGTTCTGAGGGGTTTGTATTGCCTCTGCTTTTGACTCTTTCCAGGTTGTAGTGGTGTTGAGTTTTCCATGGACTTCTCCACAGCTGAGAACCTTCTCTTAACCAGCTTCAGAAGCAGAGGCCTTAAGAACACCAGTCAGGGTGAGACTCAGCCCCATATGAACTGCAATGCTGCCAGTGAGAGGCCATCAGAGCACAACTACAGCCAGACAAAAAGCATCTCCACTCCCACAGTGACAAGTACCTTGGAGATATCAAAAGTCCAGTCAACACACAGAGTGCCTCAAATTCAAACTGGTGAAGCTCTTTCAGGACTGATTTCACTCTTATGGCAATCCCCTGGGGACAGATCTCTCACTGTTTCGTGCCAAATTGCCACCAGTAGGTTTTAAGGAGATTCTGCACAGTTGGGGATTTTTCTTCAAGTGTTTTAAAGCCTACATGCTGAAAAACACAGTGACTGAAACTGAAAGCCTGGGCATTCTGCACCATATGTTACCATAGGGTTAGAACTGGGAGATGATGACCTACTCGTGGAGTTGCAGGTATTCAGCATTCTTGTAGGACTCTACACCATTAGTTCTCTGGCTTCACGGGCAGAAGGATCAGAGCTGGGGAAACAAGTAAACCCCTTGCCTTCCACACACTGAAGCATGGGATTTGAACAATTCTTGGTTCCTAGGCTCGTTAGGTCCATAAAAGCCACATGCACACTTCAGGAGGCAGCTGGATTGCAGCCTTTGTCTGCTAAGTGCAGGGAAATGGAGCCTGGCTGTGGGCATGTGCCAGCCCATGCCAAAGAGCTGACACTACCAAACAAAGCTTTGATGTTTCTACCAAGCACACTGAGTACATTTTCAATGGCATCATTGGGCTGTACGTAGTAAAACAAACGACTCCAGCATTCCTACAAAGCAAGACAGTCCACAACCAAAACCCAGGACAGAAAGACTAGCACTCCTAGGCTGGGAAAAGAGCAGGGAAGGCAAAACGTTCAAATCATCCTTGGAAGCTGAGTTTTAAAGCATCCTGAGCCGCAGCTCCCAGCACCTAAGGAAAGGCACCACAGTGCATGCCAAGGACATCCAGTGCAGCAGAACAGCACCCAGGGGTGCTGAAGGAGAACGTGCTGGGGAGGGGTATGATTTTGATCATAACAGCTCTATGCAAAATAGTCTTTGCTGTGTCTTGCTTCCACCAAGCTTGCATATTTCCCTGCCCCGGAGTAGTGAGAGGCATCAAGACTACACAGCACAGCAAGAAGTGGAGGAGCTTTGTGATGCAGCAGTAATTCCAGCACACAGCCTCCAAAGAAAGGAAGGAACTCACTTGCAGTCTGCTACATGAAAAGTTCTTTCAGCAAAGTTTTTCCAGCTTCCCTGAGACATATATTTACAGTTTATTTACAGTTAGGACACCAGAAAGATAATCTATGTACAGATACTTCCAAAGCACGCTTGGACAAGAACCAGGAGATTCCTCTGCAAGTAGCAAAGCAACTAAATATTTAAATGATTAGAAGACCAAACAATTAAAAACACATCAGTAACAAACATATCTCTCATTTCCTGGTATCACCCACTAAGGACAGCTATAAAACAGGGCCTAAGTAAGCCCAAAATTATTCCTCAAACTTGAACATAATACTAGTAATTCCTAACCAGATATATGGAGTGGAAACGTGTCTACCTCCCTCAGAAAACCTACAAAAACACAATGTCAGTGTTTTAAAGACTTCAGCATTTTTTCATGTACTAAACACGAGACACTTGTCTGAGAAATTATTAAGCAAATTGATGCTTGATGGAGTTTGGACTAATTAAATAGTGTTTTGTCAGAGACAGACTCATAGAACAGCCTTATATGGGTACCCAGCATTTCAGCAATTGCTCCAGGTTCTGCCTGCTCCACTGAAGCTGCTCCTTGTAGACCATTCGTGATCACTGGTGCCTTACTGAGCCCACACTTAGCAAGTAATGACCAACCAGGCTGATTAGAAACAGACAGGGATGTTGTTTCCTGGCAAAAGGATGCTGTCCTCCATGGTGCAGGATGGAGTGGAGTGTGAGGGGCACAGGGAAGGCCATCACATGAAGGGAGAGGTAAAGCACCACAGATGTGCTGCTGGACAACACCAGTGTTCCTGTGACACCCCAGCAAGGCAGAACACAGTGTGAGGCAGACAGGGCTTGGGTGCATTCTATGATTTTTTGTGTATACAAAGAGAATTTCAGCTGCTCCGGGGCAGATGGAAGATACTTTTGGCCATGCTGACATGTCTGGTACTGCCTGTTAGTAGCATGCATGAGGCAAGAACAAAATACAGAGACTCCTGCTCTCCATCAATACCAGATCCCTGCCCACTGGTGCAGTCCCAGCTTCTTGCTCTCCATCAATACTAGATCCCTGCCCACTGGTGCAGTCCCAGCCTCCTGCTCTCCATCAATACCAGATCCCTGCCCACTGGTGCAGGCCCAGATACAGCCCCATCCCCCTTGGAATCTAGTTTAAAGCTCTCTAAATGAGCCCTGCTAATTCCTGTCCCAGATTCCTTTTCCCCCTGGGAGATCAGCCCCTACCACATATCACCATCAGGTCTGGTGCCATAACACCAGCCATGATCAGAGAACCCAAAGCCCTGGCTGTAGCACCAGCCTCAGAGCCAGGCATTTATGGACTGGATCCTTCATCCTGTGTCATCATCAAAAGTGGAAGGAGGGAGGAGAAAATACCTTGTGTCCCAGATTTCATCAACTGTCCCAAGGCCTCAAAGTCCTTCTTCATTCCCCTCAGATGATGGGATGCCTCCCCTCAGCCATCTGGCAGACCAGCAGTGGGCAGCAGCAGTTGCCAGCAGCAGCTCTGCTCTCCAGGCTCAAGGGAGGTGTGGGCAACTCCAGCCACTGATGACAGCTCACTCCTCTGCTCTCCTCTCACCCAGAAGCCCAGCTGCTTCTGCCTGGCTCTGGGTGGCAGGGAAACAGGAGAGCCAGAAGGGAGTCCCACTTTCAGAAAGTTTGAGAAACTCGTTACTAGACCAACCAGTTCATCCTACTGGAGTGACTGCATCACTTAGAGATCTGCTTATTAAACTCTTTAACTGGTTTTTGGTTTAAATTTGCATGTTTCTGTAGATCATTTTCCTTACCCCATGCCTTTAAAACATTTCTCCCAGCCGTGTTTTGTATGGTGTTAATGTCAATCCACATCAAAGTCCACAGGAATTCTAGACATGTGAATCCATGGTTAAGCAAAACAAAGAAAAAAAGTCAGAATTTTATGGGAACATTCCCACCAAGGTTCCTACACACAGAACAGGGTCTGGATTCACTTACAGTGGCATTTACTCCTGCACATCTGCACATTTATTCTTAGTTATTCACCTTTCCCTGGAGTATTTGAGAAACTATGCAAAAAAAACAAAAGCCCTTCACCTTTAGGTCCATGATGACAAAGATCAAAAAGCCTTTGTCATTCCTGTACCATTCATTACATGAATTATGCTTTGAAGCTGTTTAAAAATTGCTTTTCTAACTCAAATGCTGCTGTTTGACCCCTGGGTTTCTAACACTGGCATGCAGCAGGGCCAGAGCCCTTCCTCTCCACTCAGGTGTTTGTTTAGAACACATAACCTGTCTCTAAGTGGTGTTTCACTAGAAGGGACATAAGGAAAGGTATGGTGGAGCTCCTTAGCAACAGACAGAGGAACAGAAAAACAAGAGTTGGATGTGCTGGGTACAACTGATGACACAAACTGCTGGGCTGGCTGCACGATGACAAGCATAGGAGGACAGCCCCAGATGGGGCTGAGTCTGCCAGTGGAAGATGTCAGCAGGATTAAAGGTACCCAGCACATAGAAGAATAAGGTCTCATTCTCAAAAAAATATTATTTTAAGAGAATATTACAGTATGAGGCTATATACTTCCTACTTCTCAATTACTCCTATGTGCAGATCCTCCCCAGATCTTCTCATGGTCTCACTGCAATGATGATAAATCTTGCTCCATTTGAAGGCAGGAGCAAAGTTTTGTCTTATTTCAGTGCTAAGAAGGCTGGGCACTAAATGCATATGTAGATGAACTTCAGTGCAGGAAGGTGGACAAGGATGCCAGGGCCATCAGGGTTAAAGCACAGCACAGCACCTGAACATCCCCTCTAGCAGGAGGGAACCCAGGCAAAGCTGGGAGAAAGGGGGAATCACTGAGCTCAAGCAGTGACTACAGTGACATGGCTATTACTGCCATGAATAGAAGAACATGATCCATTTGGGGTTGCTCTCATTAGCTGATTAAAGCCTGGTAATGTGTATTTGGGGCTGGAGTTTGAACTGATTCAAAGACAGACACAAGCCAGGTCTCAGAAGCTGTCATTTTCCAGGGAGACAGTTTAACATGAGTTGGTTTTAAGCACGGATGGACACGAGGAACCAAGCTGCTATATGGAGAAATGAGCACAGCAGGGGAAAATGTCTGAACTGCCTCCCAGTAGCCTCTCCAGTGACCTCACTGGGACCTGAAGTGCCACGGGCAGACAGGGGTGCAGGCTGTGAAGCTGCCTTTGCCCTGGCCAACATCCTGAGTGCCCTGGGAAGTTGTAGGTCCTAATGGCACTGTATGCACTGTCCTCCCAACCATACAGCACCAGTCCTGCTTGAGGCTGTCAGGAAGGAGAAACAGCATATTCCCCAGTTTGTAAATTAATTTAATTCCTGAAGTGTACTTACAGAGTAATGCTTAAGGCTTAGAAAGGCAAAATGGAGCTGGAAACAGTACATTAGTCTCTGGAGAGACATGCCAGATGTTCCACACGCTGCTGGGGGGCAGGGTGGAAAACAGTTGTATATGGTCTGCACCATCCACTTGAAATGAGAATATTTTCACCTTGTTTTCCCATATTATTTAAAAATCATATACCTTCATAAATATGGGAAACTAGCAACTTCACAGAGATGCATTAAGCCCAAATCCTGTGGTACACCTCTGAGGTGCAGTGCTGAAATAGAGCAGCAGCCTTCTCCTTCCACAGAGCATTGCCAAGAAATAATTATTCCCTCTGATGAAGAAACAGGTTAAAAGGGAAATGAAACTGCAGTTCTAATTCCAACAGTAGTGCACCTACATCTGCCTGAAAAGAAGCCAATCTCACCATCTAAATTAGGCATCAATAGGAAAAATTTAAGACGTTTAGGGGCTGATGGCAAACAAATTTAATGTAATAAATGTGTAAAAGGTTTTAATCTCACTGAAGGGGCAGGGTTGGCCCCAAAGCTGAGATCTAAATGCTCTTTTTGGATGTCTAAATGTATAAGCAGACTCTGTGACTAGCCCATATATTTTTAATAAGATGTATTGAGAGCCTGCATTAAGATACCTTATCACATTGAGAAACCTCAGATGTAAGCTCTTCTCTAGTTTCCAAGCCTTGGTTTCCCTAAGAAATGTTCTCAAAGCTTAGAGTAAGTGTTCAGGGTTTCTGTTTTGGAGTCCTTGTTGCTGCCTCCCAGTGAGTGAGTCGTGTTTTGAACAGCACTGAGTCTGAGGGAACAGACAGGGAACATAGTCTGCTGGC
>VYZU01076640.1:4047-20384 GCA_013401355.1 Ceyx cyanopectus
CACCAAGGAGTACTCTGTCCATATTGCCTTCGATCCCAATAGGTCTGTTCCTGGACCCAGTGCCAGAATCCAGCTCCTGAACACAGCTCCCAGCTGCTGCGGGGCCCAGTCTGTGACTCTCTCTGTGCCAACTCCACATCATCAGTGATGGTAACATAATTACCATGAAGGGTGTTGGGTTCGGTACTGGTTTTGTACATTTTTATATATATTCCATTATTATTATTTTCATTTTAATTAAATTGTTCTAGTTTCCTTTTCTAATCACTGTCTCTCTCTTCTTTCTCTTCCCCTTTGGGGAGGGAGGGGGGTTAAAAGAGAGCATCTGTTATCAGTCTGGGGTTGCCCTGGCCCTAAACCATGACAGTACCAAACCTCACCACAGTCCTGATGTTTTACATTGCTCTTGAATATTATGTGTAAGACAACTTGTCCTACAAGTGAACCAGATCTCATTGTTTCCCCTCTCAGAAGTACCTCACTCATCTTTCTAAGTGACCTAGACCTTGCTAAAATATTTCAGTAGTCCCAATTTCTCCTCCTGATACATGGTTTATTGCAACAATGAGCATTGCTGGTGGTGCCCATTTGCCATCTCTTAATGGGTACCTCTAAAATTCCTCATAGTTTGAATTCCTCATTCCTCCCCTAGTTTTGATTGACCAATATAATTGTGCCACATGCACATATTGGCAATTTAATTCCATATTGTTGTCTTAACTTCACATAATGAATAGGGAGATCCAGGGACAGTAATTGCTCATTATTTTCTCATTATTTTTGCTTTGGTGATATGTAAATTAACCAAGGATCTTTGCAGTTCTCTATTTTGACAGTTCAATGACATTAGCCATTTCAGCAGTTGCTTTAACAAGTCTAATTTGCTAGGTTTACTTCCAAGAAATTATGCCACTAGCAATTTATCTATTTACTCACAATCCCCCTGGTATTCATCCTGCAAGTGTCTGCCTGTATGGCCCACAACACAGGCTCAGGACTTCCCCAGTTCCTGTCCTCTGATCACAGAATCACAGAATCACACAGATCCTTATTCTACAGAATACAATACAATAATAATTCAGAAAATCCAAAGTATCAACCCTAAAATAAAAAGACCAAGCAAATATCCTTGCACATATGGTTCCTCTGAGGATTAAAGAAAAAGGAATGCCACATCTTTATCCAGTTATTTTTTATCCATTTCATTAATTGCAATATCCATTTGGATAATCTCACAGAGTAAGATGAATGCATCTATTATATATGTATTGTTCCGTTTTCTAGATTTATTTGATGCCTACTTTGCACTATTGAAACTCCCTGTGTACCCGCTATTCAGCTGAGTTCAACAACAGACATCTATAACAAAGGATCAGGCCTGTTCCACTGTGCCACAGCAGAAGCCCATCACACTGCTAATATGACATAGCTATGGTATAGCCATTGAAGTAACTCATCACAACTGCAAGGTGAAGATGGTAATTAAATGGGCCATCTTTTGGAACTGGTGAAAGACACAGCTAAAAGGCTTTGCTGGAGAAGTAAAACATTAAGACAGATGGTCCAGTATAACTCAGTCCAATGCCAGAACCTTGCAAACCGGAAGATTTAGTACCTTGAAAAGCTTCTGGAAATCCATGTTGATATTGCCTCACATTTTACATTGGGAACATTCAGTGTTGCTTCAAATGGTGGCAGAGGAAACAGAAGTGTCTCAGGATACACAAACAGTAATTAAAATGTTATCCTATCAGACTGCTCAAACAAGACAGCATACATTAATACATCACTATACTGTTTGATACTGTTTCCCATAACATTGTCCTGCAGAAACTGGCTGCCTATGGCTTGGATGCATGTGCGCTTCACTGCATCCAGAACTGTCTGGATGGCCGGACCCAGCAAGTGGTGGTGAATGGAGCTCGATCCAGTTGGCAGCCGGTCACTAGTGGTGTTCCCCAGGGATCAGTGTTAGGACCAGTACTCTTCAATATCTTTATCAATGACCTTGATGAGGGGATGGAGTGCATCCTTAGCAAGTTTGCAGATGACACTAAATTGGATGGGTGTGTCGATCTGCCTGAGGGTCAGGATGCTCTGCAGAGGGATCTGGCCAGGCTGGAGCGATGGGCTGAAACTAACTGCATAAGGTTCAACAAGACCAAGTGCAGGGTCCTGCATTTTGGTCATAACAACCCCCTGCAGTGTTACAGACTTGGGGAGAAGTGGCTGGAAAGTTGCACTTCGGAGAAGGACTTGGGAGTGCTGGTGGACGGCCGACTGGATATGAGCCAGTAGTGTGCCCAAGCAGCCAAGAAGGCCAACAGCATCCTGGCATGTATCAAGAACAGTGAGGCCAGCAGGAGCAGGGTGGTGATTGTACCCCTGTACTCGGCATTGATGAGGCCTTACCTTGAGTACTGTGTCCAGTTTTGGTCCCCTCATTACAGGAAGGCTGTTGAAATACTGGAACGGGTTCAGAGAAGGGCAACAAAGCTGGTGAAGGGTCTGGAGAGTTTCTCCTATGAGGATAAGCTGAGGGAGCTGGGATTGTTTAATCTGGTGAAGAGGAGGCTCAGGGGGGACCTTATTGCTCTCTACAACTACCTGAAGGGAAGTTAGAGGGAGGTGGGGGTTGACCTCTTCTCCTTAGTTAAAGATGACAGGACGAGGGGCAATGGCTTCAAATTGCACCAAGGGAAATTTAGGTTAGATATCAGGAGGAATTTCTTTACAGAGAGGGTGGTTAGGCATTGGAATGGGCTGCCCAGGAAGGTGGTGGAGTCCCCATCCCTGGAGGTGTTTAAGAATCGTGTAGATGTGGTGCTGGGGGACATGGTTTAGGGACCCTGGCAGTGTAGGGTTAATGGCTTGACTTGATGATCTTGAAGGTCTCTTCCAGCCAAATCATTCTATAATTCTATGATCACAAATCACTCTTTCTAACATGTATTGATCATAGTGCTCCAGCAGTTTCACCTGCACTCTGCCCATTAACCTGTTCCTGCTGGAATTTGAGATGTCAAACATATTTCACTACAGAGACAGACAGATCTTTCTGAACCTATTCACAGTCAAGCCAGGAAAGAGTTCAGGATCTTTCCATTCCCCTCAGCATAAAAAAAAATAATAATAGAGGGGGAAAAATGGGAGTTGTCAACCAGGCATTTTGAGCCAAGAGGTCACAAATCCTATAACTTTGCCATACCCAAGAGCTGTTAGCTGAGAAGTCCAGCAGGCAAACAATACTTTTTTTTGTTGTTGTTTGATTGATTGATTTGTACATTGTGAGGTTGGGATGAGAAGAAGAGAGCAAAGGGAAACCTATTCTGGCTTTACTACAATATCTGCTTCCACAAAATTGAAAAAGTCTTTTTGGAATGCTTCTGAACTTCTCAAAAATAAAATTAAATAAAGGTCTGAAATGAAAAGTCAGCTCAACGACAAGAAGGAAAAAAAAGTTTGGAAAATGTCAGTAGAAAATTCTTGTATTTTTCTCTCCAGGGTTTTTGTTCTAAAACAATCTGGTCAAATCACCCAAGAGTCATGATTAGCATCAGTGTTAGTAAATCTTCATTTTATGCAAAACCAAATAAAATGAATTAAAATATCTCCAAGGGTAGTTCACATGTGAAGAGAAGGACCCAACATTGAAGCAGTAGGAAACCAATTCAAGAATTTAAAATGAAAATGTTATGGTTTTGTAAAGAGCTATCCCTCCCTTGGCTATCCAGAGACGGACTATGGGGAGTGAGGAACCGGAGTGATGGATGTTCACAGGTTTTTCTCTTTTCCTCACATAAGACATTCCTTGGTGCTACACTGACTCATGTGGCACAGTAGCACTGCCCTTCATTCACAAGGGGACGGCATCAGCTCCTGGCAATCCTTAGATGCTAGACTTTCAAACACAGATTGTTTCTGCAGATTTCTAGATGCAGAAGCATGGCTTCTTGAGAAGAGCTGCCTTGCCCAAGCATCTCACTTGGAAACAAGATTCATACACCTGAACACTTTGCAATCCTTTATCACTCAGGAAGCCCTGCATGATTTTATGCACCAACAGACTAGAATGGCTATGCAACTTCTGGACCACTATCAATGTGCAGGACACTAAGAATATTAATTTCTGTATGCTTGCTTATTGCTAAGCATACAGAGGTTTGGGTGGCCTTTTCCTTCTAATCATCTTACATAATCTTTACATTCTTCATATTTTTCATATCAGGAGGCTAATAGTAGTTATCCCATGCATTTTCTGTAATCCTTGAGTACCTGATTTGCACATACCACTGCTGTTTTACACATGGTATGAACAACTGCTACAACGTCTTGTCATACTACTAACAGTATTTCTAATGCTTGTGCTAAAGAGCTGATTCTGTAACTGCTTGTATAAATGAGCAACAGAATCTTATTTTGGATGCATCCCATCCAACATACAATCAATATTAATAAGTGTATTAGCCCCAACATTGATATGAGCACTTCATATCTGCACCAGTTCTGGACATCCATCTATGAAAGAGGCAGAAAGGAGGAACCACGAAACTATAAACCTGTCAATCTGACCTCAGGGAAGGTACTGAGCAGATCTTGAGGGCCATTTCAAGTCATATAGAGGACAATGAGGGGACCAGGCCCAGTCAGCATGGGTTTATGAAAGGCAGGTCCTGTCTGACAAACCCAATCTCCTTCTATAACAAGATGACCTGACTAGTGGATGAGGGAAAGGCTGTGGATATTGTCTACCTAGACTTTCAAAAAACATTTGACTGTTTCCCATAGAATTCTTATGGAAAAAAAAAACAAACCTGTCTCCTTATGGCCTCATTAAGTATATGATCTTCTGGATCAAGCACTTACTGGATGGACAGGCCTAAAGAGTAGTGGTCAATGGACTTCAATCCAGCTGGCAGCCAGTCACAGGTGGTGTTCCTCAGGGCTAAGTATTGGGACCTTTTCTGTTTAACATCTTTATTGATGGCCTTGATAAGGACATTGACTGCATCATTAGTAAGTTTGCAGATGACACCAAGTAAGGCAGGACTGTTGATCTGCATGAGGCTCTACAGAGAGACCTGGACAGATTGTTTTGATGGGCCAACATTAAAGGGATGAGCTTCAACAAGGCCAAGTGCCAGGTCCTGCACTTAGGCCACAACAACCCTATGCAAAGATACAGGCTTGGGGAAGTGTGGCTGGAATGTTGTCTGATAGAAAAGGTCCTGGGGATATTCATTGACAAGAGGCTGATTATGAACCAGCATTGTGCTCTGGTGGCCAAAAAAGCCAATGGCATCCTAGCTTGTATTAGAAACAATGTGAGCAGCAAAAGTGGGGAGGTGATTGTCCCCCTCTACTTGGAACTGGTGAGGACACACCTTGTGTATTGTGTCCAATTTTGGGCACCTCAATACAAGAGAGATATCGAGGTGCTGGAGTGAGTACAGAGGAGGCAACAAAACTGGTGAAGGGCGTGGAGAACAAATGGTACGAAGAGCAATTGAAGGAGCTGGTCTCTTCTCACAGGTAATTAGCAATAGAACAAGGAATGGATTCAAGCTGCAATGGGGTAGGTTTAGACTAAGCATTAGGGAAATTTTTTTCCCAGTCAGACACTGGAATAGGCTGCACAGGGAGGTAAGTGAGGATGTGTTTTTGAGGGACACGGTTTAGGGGTGAACTTTGTAGAATAGAGTTAATGGTTGGCCTTGATAATCCCAAGGGTCTTTTTCATCCTGAATGATTCTATGATTCTAAGCAATAAGACAAGAGGTAATTAGCTCAAGTTGTGCCAGGAGGGGCTTAGATTGGGTATTAGGAAAAATTTATTCACCAAAAGGATTATTAAGCACTGAAACAGGTTGCCCAGGGAAAAGGTTGAGTCATTATCCCTTGAGGTATTTAAAAGACTTGTAGATGTGGCACTTAGGGACATGGTTTAATGGTGGACTTGGTAGTAGTAGGTTAACAGTTGGATTAATGATCTAAAAGGTTTTTTTGCAATCTAAATAATTCTACGATTGTATAATGTGACAGAGATCCATAGGAGGTATAACCTGCATCCTTGCAGCTGATGTATCCTTACCATATATCAATCTAGTCATTTTAGTGCAAGAGCTGGATCTCAGTTGAGATTCTCTTCTAAAAAGCAGCAGCTTTCCATATTACCTCCTTACTTTGTGGTAGCAACCTTCTGCCAAATGGATGGGTCACATAATTCCTTGTACTGGATATCACTAGCTGAAGCACACACATCGGTTATAAACCCATGCCAAGACAACCCAAAAGATTCATGCAACTCTAATGAAGCTCCCTCAGGTCCTCAACAGAGACAGAAAGAGCATGTTTACTAGTTTCAGCACAGCTACCAGAATACCTGCACCATTTTGCTCCAAGCAAACCAAACGATCTATAGATAGAGCCTCCCTACCTAGAGTGCAACTCCCCCAAGAAGTGTGGAGGGGGTTCTCTGAGTGACAACACTGAACAATTGAAGATCTGCGGCAAGCAACATACAAAGACTGCACAGAAATTATTGAAGTGGAACTTGCAGGTAAACTAGTGGGGTCATACAACATACTGTATGAACAGATACAACAGCCAGTGCCAGGAGCTGTGGGAAGCAATACCTGTCAGCCAGAAAGTTAATGTACTAACCACTCATATCTCCAGAGCTATGAGGTCTGCTTCTCTGCCTGGAATAATAATAATGCATTGAAATGACTTGCTGCCTTTGGTTACTGCTATCATGAAATAACAGCTTCCTGCTAACACAGTAAAGTACAGAAGGAACAGGAGGATAAAAAAATACACACCCAAAAGCACAAAAAGCCTGAAGCTGCTTAACAGAGGACTCTGACAAATGCAGCCAGACTAACCAATCGCCACACATAAATGGGATTTCTTGCATCTGGTACTGTGCAACGCAAAAATACCTTATTTTTTTTTTCCTCCCTCCAACCGTCTGAATTCCTCTTAAGGAGAAGAAAAGGAAGGGGGAAACAAAGAGTGTCCCCACATCTCTGTTAGATGCCAATCTTTGCGCTCTCTGCTTATAATTTTCTGGGTTAGCACTGAGCTGATTTTATAAGGAGCTAAATTATGCGCAGGAATGAATGAAAGCTGCTGCAGCATTTCCAGCTGCCACAGGGAAAGATTGTTGCTGCCACCTGCAGTCTACCCTGTGGAGACAGCTTTCTTAAAACACCTAGGTCATGCAGGTGGGATGTAGCGGGTCTAACAAGGTGTCAGCTCTGCAAAAGAGGGACTTGTAAAGGCTTCCAGGTAGCCAGGATCCTGCTGGTCCAATGGCACTTGCCATCCTTTGATACTAATAATGTAAAGTACTTTGCTATCTCTATCTTTCAAATGGACAGAAAGCCATGCAAATATGCTATTTATAAATGGGTAACAAAAGTCTTTGAGGTCAACAACAAGATAGAGATTATTTGTCTGGAGGGGATATTGGATTTATCTGATAGTGCACAAAAATAAAACCCAAAGCATGCAAAGCTACCATCCAACAGCCTATGTGCAGCAGTGCTTTTTCAGTAAGGAAAATCAGGATAACATTTAGGTTTGTGCAAACTGAATCAGAAAGAAGAGATGTGTAGTTAATAGTCAAGCACAGATTGGATATACGGCAATCCTCACAAAGCCAGAGGTAATATTAAATATCTACTGCTCTACAAAAAAACCGAACAAACAAAAAATCCCCCCCCACACACACAAAAACAAACAAACAAACAAACAAAAACAAACAAACAAAGAAAAAACTTTATCTCAAAGGACTCTAGAGGTACACGTTTTATGAAGGTACAATGACAGAACACAGAAAATAATTGCTTTTCTAAACATTGCCTAATCCCATTTTACTACTAAAATCAGCATTTCCCTCAATAGGAAATTGAGCCCAGACCCAAAGAAACAGTTGTCTTAAAAAAAAAAAAACCACAACAAAAAACAACAAAACAAAAGACCCACACAAAAGCATCCCCACCAAAATAGCCACCAACCACTCTATTATGAACCTGCAGACCCACAAACAGACACACAGAGCCACAAACCTCAGATCTCCACAAGCTGAAAGTAAAATACCAGGAGAACTGGAACAGGAAAGAAAAACTATCTACAGGGATGCTGTTCCCAAAACCCTGTCATAACCTCGGGAAATAACTGGAAGAAACTTCCCTGGACCTGAAACAAGGACTGCTGTGTCAAAAAAGAAATAGATGTTGTGACAAAGGCTATTTACTAATTAACATAACAGCAAGCTTTAAAACCTGTAAAATCCCCCCAGGATTCTCTGTGTAAATCAATCTCTAGTTTAAGAGGGAATGAAACATATACAAGATTATAACTTCAAAAATATTTGAGACTCCGAGAGTCCCTACAAGAGTTAGGAAGAGGTATGGGAACCCAGGCTCTACACACAAAATAAAAGGAGTCCTAAAGCACTGGATTCATAATTCAGCATTAATTTAGTGCCAAATAACCACTGACTTTGATTTAAATTAATCACCCAAATAAAATTTAAGTGTCTGAAACTGAGAGTTTAAGCATAAAAATACACTGCAAAGAAGTATTTAAAATGAATGTCTAAAAAAGTTGCTTGACAAATTGAGGCATATTATTGCTGTAATCCCTCCATCCTGCATCTTTTTTTTTCCTCTAACCACACCTATGGTTAAAAGCTTTGTTTTTCCCCAGAAGTTGTATTATGGCTCAAAAGGAAGGCTCATCCTCCACATTCTGCCATATGATGACAGGTTTCCACCATTTAATTCAAAAGTTCTGTTACCTGTTCAGACAGAAGTACTCAGGTTTGTTGACAAACTCCCACAGATTTAAAATACACAGATTGCTAAGACTGGCTCCGTAAATTTGAAAGAAATTATATCTAACCATTTCAACAACTTATTTCTGTATACAAAGTGATGTCGTCCTCATCTTTTTAAAAGATGTCTTATCCTCTTCCTAATAGTGAGGAAAGAGGCAAAAACCTCCTGATCTTTAACAGAGAGTGTCTTCAAACCTTCCACATTCTCTTGCATGAAAATAAATCCACATAAAAGATGAGCTCATGCTTTGAATGTTAACATATTGTAGTATCAATTTTGACATTTATAAGTGAATTAGAAATCAGCAACCATTTTTAGTACAATTCCAGTAAACATTATTGCCTTTCCCTGCATATATAAACACCCACACAATCAGAGAAAAATATTTTTATGCAGGTTTCTTCACAGAGGTTTGTTTTACCAATCTCTATGCAGCGTGTTTTATAAAGAATGATCCCCTCCACCCCAGAAGGGCTGATGCTCAGGGAAAACAGGGATAAGACCTCCCCCTGTTCCCTTACTGCTGCATAGGAGCTACTTGTTCGAGGAAAAAGTAGCAATTGCTCCTCTCGCATTGAGATCTGCCGTGACCGCTTTGGGTAGCAGCACCAGGACATGCCCCATGTCTGCCTCAAGCAGCCTGCACAAGAGGCACTCAAGGAAAAGTGTGCCAGCACAGCTATCCCCCACACAGAGCTAGACCAGCTCTAGCTCCTATGTAAGAGGCGTCCAGGTGGCTGCCATCACCGACAGGGAAGTGACCCCAACATCAACAAAACAGAGCACAAACCTGAAGTTTTCCTTGAAAAATACAAACCAAGGTCACATTCAACAACATGAAACAACACACTGATCAGCAGGGTCTTTCTGCAGCTGAGTCTCCACCCAGGCTGCTCTTCCCCCAACTAGCAGCACACCTTGCACCAGTAATAAAACCAGCTACCTCAGTGGTAGCAGCAGAACCACAACCCTCATAAAAGCACCAGGCCAAGACCAGCTTGGTGGCTGGTCCTACCTACATAGTGGGGAAGAAATGTCAGCAAAGATGTGAACCACTTCACTCCCCTCAAAAGAGCATTAACTTGAAGACCCACTCAGGAAAACATGAACAGACTCAGCAATCTCCCAACAAATGCCCAGACCAGGGCCCTCCCACCCCACCTGCCCACAAACTCCACTTACATCAAGAACAACCCCCCCTGGGGCATTATCCAGCAGCAGTACTGGCCAGCAGAGCACCTCGGGCCCTCATGCAGAAAAATCAACAGAGCCCGTACCTCGGTACACCCACAGAGAACTCTGGGCCAGGCTCCCTGCCTCAGGCACAGCCTGGGTCCACTCAGCTCTCCTCTCAGAGCTGCTCACACCACCTTGCATGTGCCGTGTCCTATTCCCAGTGGTTTTTATACCCCTGCGCGCCACCCCATTGCCAGCTGAAAGTGGTCAGAGCCTTCTCCCCGCAACCACAGCAGCTCCCGCACCCCCAGTGCCACGTATCCTTCTGAAACATGGGATGGCTGGAGGTGGCCGGGAGGCAGGCAGTGGTCAGCTCACCCCTCAGAAGGTTCTTCCTGTGTTGGAAAGCCTGCCACAAGCATGATACGAGAGAGGGCATGGAGTCCTTTTGCAGAAAAGGGTCAGAATAGAGGCTTATCTTTTACAAACAGGGCTATTCAATTTATAATCAAGAGGTGGTTGGTCAAGGGGGAGATGCACAAAGCCAAAACAAAGTGCAAGACTTTGCTCCAATGGGAGAACAAGGGGATATTGGTACAGTGGCAGAGTCAAAGGAAAAGTAAACAGACCCACACTACATATGAGAAGCAGAGCCCAGCACACCAACAGGCACGCTGCCCATTGAAAGGGTTTCGGTGATGTGCTGGCAGTGTCACAAATATTGCCTACCACCAGGAAAAACAAGACCCTTACCTTGTGGAAAACATGAGCAGATACCTTCCCTGTGCTCGCCTTTTGCTCCCCAACACACATAGGAAAAAAAAAGTATTTCCAGCAAAGTTATTTTGCCCATTCACATATCCTCTGTGTTATTATTGTTTAGGTTAAGGGTTGTCATGAGAATGTGTAGTCAATGTTAATTTAATGGAATTATTACATATGGACTAGGACCATAACTAGATATTGGCTCACTGATTCATTTCTTCACAATGAAGCCCCGAGCAGATATTTCCATGGGGATGCCATCTGGGTAGTTGTAGCTTCCATGCTTAGCTCAGGCAGGAAGAACTCTTCCCAGAATTAATAAACCAGGATATTCCTTTCATTTAGAAAGGAATGTTAATGTTTTTCTGATGACAAAAATCATTAACACAGAATTACACAGAATTATTGTTGAGGCTGGAATAGACCTCTGAGATCATCGAGTCCAGCCTAATATCTGACACCACAACACCTAGCTGGACCATGTCCTAAGTGCCACATCCAATCTTTCATTAAATACCACTAGGGATGGTGACTCCTCCACCTCCCTGGGCAGGCCATTCCAGTGTCTAATGACCCTTTCCATAAGGAAGTGTTTCCTAATATCTAACTAAACCTCCCCTGGCACAGCTTCAGGACATGCCCTCTTGTTCTGTCACTGTTTGCCTGGAAGAAGAGTCCAGCCCCCACCTGCCTACAACTACTTTTCAGGTAGTTGTAGAGAGTGATGAGGTCTCCCGAGTTTCCTCTTCTTCAGGTTGAACAGCCCCAGATCCCTCAGCCTCTCCTCGTAAGACTTTTCCTCCATTCCTTTCACCAGTCTTGTCACTCTCCTCTGAACCCGCTCCAGCACCTCAATATCCTTTTTGAAGTGCGGGGCCCAGAACTGCACACAGTACTCCAGGTGAGGCCTCACCAGTGCCAGATACAGGGGGAGAATCACATCCCTAGTCCTATTGGCCACACTATTCCTGATACAAGCCAAGATCCCATTGGCCTTCCATGCCACTTGGGCAAACTGCTGACTCATATTCAGCTGGTTGTCAACCAGTACTCCTAAATCCCTCTCAACTGGACTGCTCTCCAGCCACTCATCTCCCATCCTGTAGCACTGCATGGGGTTATTGTGACCAAAGTATAGGATCCAGCACTTGGCCATGTTGAACTTCATCCCATTGGCCTCAGCCCATTGACCCAGCCTGTCCAGGTCCCTCTGCAGCATCTCCCTGCCCTTCAGGAGATCGACAGTCCATTGCAAATTTCCTAAGGGTAGACTTGATCCCCTCATCTAGGTCATCAATAATGACATTGCCCTGAAAGACTGCCTGGAGCACAGAACCATCTCTTCACTGCCCATATACTTGTGCATAGGCTGGAATAGGCTCAATACTGGGAAGCTCAGGATTTTCTGAGCAAATGTAGCATTTTTTTTTCTGAAATGTCCATGAAACCTAGTTCAGTTGTTCTCAGCAATCACAGAGCAAAGTGTGATAATTAGGCAACATATGCAAGTCTTTCATGACTTGGTTTCCATGTCATCTTTTTCCTTCTTTACAGGGTAGTTTGGGGTGGTTTCAGTCTGGGAGACCAAAGCAAGAATCCAAGGGAAAAAGATTTTTATATCTAACCTTGGGTCCTCTGGTGACAAATATGAACTCTGCAGTTACAGATAAGCCCACAGAATACAGGACAGGGGAAAGTAATCTGTTGCTGCCAGTCCTGTTCACAGGCCTTGTGACATCCTTCAGTGGGATATTGTGGTTCTCTGTGGGCAGGAAGGTTTTCTGTTGCTTCAGAGGCAAAGCTCCCTATTTTCCCCACTTCTCAGGGAAGGGAAGCCAATACAACAAGGTTAGGTGGCATCAGAAACTGGGAAAGAAAAAGAAAACAGATATAGTAGCCCAGGGTCTCTTAGGCTTAAGCCACTGAGTGTTAGTTATAGATAAGGCCCTTCAAAGACCTTGTTTTATTTCTTTAAAAACAAGCTGTCTGGAGCCAACACTATGAATTCACGGAGGAAAGCTCTTTCCCAAGGTCAATACTGCCTGTCCAGATAATCCCATAATTCCACTGAGGTCCAACATTTCATTTGGCCTCCCCAGCAGACTTACCTTGCAGGAATATTTTCTTGTCATGAATTGCTAAGAAACTATGAAGAGAAGTTATTAAATGCCTTCAAAGAAGATGTAACAGAAGGATTTTCTGTTTCTCACTCTCTATTCAGTGACAAAAAGACAACAAACTGCCAGAATTTAATGAACTTGTGTTTGTTAATGATCTAGAAATGGAAATCCTAGCTACAAATATATACTGTTCTTTTGAAGGAGATTCTGGTGGCTTCTGTAAAAGAAAGCATAGAAGCCTAATGCTAATAATACGCTAAATAATTAAAAGATCTATTTTCTCATTCCTCTGTATTACCAATAAGGGTGGAAGACAATAAAGGGATTAACAAGGGAAGGAAAATAAAGTAGAGAAAAATATCTTATATTTCAAATAAAAGATAAGTTTACTACAAGGACATAAAAAAAAAAATAAAAAAAAAAAGGTAAGCAATTCATCCTGGCAGCCGCCAGTCCTACATTGGGAGACAGAAGACACAAACTAAAGCTATCTGTGCTGGTAAGTTTGGACATCAGGGTCACAGAAAAGCAATGGCCCTGCTTCTTTGGGGGAGGTTGGCCCACACATCAGGTGTACAGTGTTCATATGTTGTTCATCTCAGGGTCTGAGGTGTGTGAACTGTACTCTGAACAGAGGGTGACATATGATCAGTGGAACACAGTTCAAGAAAGCTTCTTAGATTGAATTGTCTTGCTCTTTCTTTACTGGTCCTAAAGGTACATGTGCTGCCCCCAGTTTCTTTAAGACAGAAGTATGAATCATCTCAGCACCTTTGAGTTGAAAAGGTACCTTTTCAGGAGCTTGACCTCTGAAAAGCAAGTGTCAAAGAAATCCAGAAGTGAAGGTATTTAATATGCTGAGTGATGAGCACGAAATGCAATTACATTATCCTGCAGCAAGTGCATAGTAGAGATTTTCCACTTCTCCTTGATTTAATTCATTCTGTTTTCCTTAAAAGTGGTAATGGGAGTGGAATCTGAGTCCACTTCCAGGTTTTAAAGCCTTTTTATGTATCAGTAGTTAAAGCAGAAACTTTACTCTCTGAAGGAGTCCCTGCAGAGCACACCTGGTGTGCACATCGTACCTGCTTTGAAAGATGCCTACAGAATACCAGGATGAAACCTTGGTCAGATACACTGCTCATATTGGTCCTTGTAGGCCACCCACCCACTCTGAAATCAGCCTATAAATGCTTTGGTCTGCTGACAGACGCCAGGATTTGCACAAGTACAGGTGCACACACAGGTACAAATGAAATTTGAGGCTCAACATATCAGTCAAATCTGGAGTTACTTTATCCATGTAAAAACTAGATTTCAAAATCAGGATCACCAGATTGGGATTTCAAAGGTAAACATCCTGTTTTCTTCACAAGAATAATATTCTGACAATATTTCCTTTTACTTTCTTTAAGTGTTTTAATAAGTCTGAAACAATCCATATTAACTGAGATTGAAACGTTTCATTTCCACACTGCTTCTCCAATTCCTGCATGATACAATACAAATAGAGCACAGCAATTTTACAAATGGTTTCAATAATGTCCCACTAAAGCATGCCAAAAAATCAATTTCTGATCAGAGGATTCTTCTTGAGAAAATATCCCTGCTGCTGTGATGCCAGATTGTCTTGAGAAGGTGAATTCAGAGGACACCGTACAAGCCCAGAGTTTCATCAGCACTCAGGTTGTGCACTTGGAGGGTGTGACTGTGGGAATGAGCCCCTGAGTAACGCTTCATTTTGGCAGTACATATACAACAGAGAATCCTTCACAACAACTCGGGATGCTGCTACAGGAGTAATGACAATAAATTATGGGGTTTGGTCCTTCTAAATTCGGAGCACCGATGCACTCACTGTTGGACATCTGGGAGATACAAGACTGTCAAGGGGTAGCAATTCCCTTTAGGAGAGAAAACCAAAACTTTTTTGTTTTCTCTCTCTCTTTACCTGTGGGGGTGGGGCCGGGCCGGCCGGGCAGGGGAGAAAATGGTACGGGGGGAGGAGGGGGGCCGACAAACAAGCCTGAAGGCATACGGACAGAAGCGGAAGAGGTGTGTGGTTTGGGACAGAGCTCTCGCGGTGGCGACGGCACGGCGGCGGCGGCATGGAGACGGCGCTTCTCGTGAGTGTGGCCCTGCCTTTCATCAGTGGACGGAGTTTTCCCCTGCAGAAAGCCATTTCTCCAACCACAGGTTTATTCTCCTGCGGGAACACCTCTGTTTGGCTGTGTTTTTTCCCTGGGTTCGCCTGGCGCTTTTGATTCCAAAGACTGTTTTCCTGTTTAAGAAAAGACAGCCTGGAGCGGACTCTCTCTCTCTCTCTCTCTTTGTCTGGGGGGGGGGCGCGTTTCGGCGGGCTCTGCTGACTGGGGGAGAGGATTAGCCGTCGGGGTCTGTCGTGTATATATATATATTGTTCTAATAAATTTCTTGTCTCCTTATAAGTCCCGGGTCTCAAATCTAAAATAAGATAATACTTGTCTAAACTAAGACAATTTAGTACAGTCTCCTTTACGAGACACAAAGACGGAGATAGGAAGAGCAAAGACATTTGTAGCACCCAGATCGCCTGCTCAGAAATCAGCCAGCTATCTTGCGCATATTAATGCTGCTCCTGAGAATGAGGTGATACCCTCAGAACAGGTTCCTTTTCCACTTAAACACTAGCTTTTCATCAGGTAACATTTGCAGCATAATTAGACATGGTCAATCAGCTATATGTATCCAGTAACTGCCCGCATATGAGAAAGAGTTTATTTGACGCTTTTGTGCATAGCTGTTGTTGATAACAACTAAATGTGTGCAGGTAGGAAGATCCCCTCTCTTAGCCCTCTTGTCTAGTCTGATCATTGCCAAATGTGGATTGTGCTATTTTATATCTTCTTTTTCAGAAACCAGGGCACTGGGACTAGATATGTCTCCCAGAGGAAAACATGCAGAGAACTGCACCATTCTCAGCACAGGAGGAGTAAGAGAATTTTCAGATTGATACTTGCCTGGTGTCTTTTTTTCCACCTTCAGATCTTGGTCTAGCTTTGTCTATTCTTCTCTACAAAAATCTTCCTGACACCTCCTGGAAGAATATTCAATTGCTGCAGTGCTTCTGCAAAAAGGAAATACTCAGTCTTGAGAGCCTGTTGAAAAGCTCTCCAGGTTGGGAAGTGAGTTGGAGGTTACACAGCTTGTGTCCTTGATATGAGTAGATTTCCAGCACATCAGACAGAGATCTGTGTGTTTTTAATACTTTTTTTCTCTTGCCACACGTGCCTATCTTGATGTATACAGAAACAGACCATGATATTAACAGTGCCATAGAAAGTGCTACATGTCGGAGCTTCCCCCTAGTCATTGTTTCATCTTCAAGGAAAAGACAATAGGAGAATTCAAATAAAGTACAGATACTGGATAAGATTCACAGATTCACAGA
>VYZU01076645.1:5842-18698 GCA_013401355.1 Ceyx cyanopectus
ATATTAATAATAAAGATAGTATGTAGAAGTACAAGAGATACAGACCATGACTCCACAGTGTTATGTACTCTAGAATTGCAGGACAAAAATATGGTGACTTCCCTAAAAAGTTTTTTAGTCTTCCTTTCTGAGCTTTGATGCTCTAATTCATACCTATTTTTTTACTTTATAGAATACAAAAAAAATTCTTAAAATGTGCATAACCATGGCATAAATCAAGAGGCAAAATTAGAGCACAAGACTATTTTCTTCCATATCTCATTGGTAACTACTTAAATTTCCCCATTGTTATACTACACACATTCCAAACAGGAAATTAGGTCTTCTGGCTTTCTCCACCATTTTTCAAAAGAATCTGTGCATGAGAAGATAGCCTACTTCCCAGACTATATTAACACATGATAATTACATTTTCAAAGCAAAAAAGAGCACATGTCCTTTGTAGTCTTTGATGGTAACTTTAAATTGCACTCATTGCTTTATAGGAAATATCTCACTCCAACGAAAAATAAAGTTATAATACAGAATAATTGTTCACTGCTTTCCCACTTCAAAGTGCTTAGTAAATATGACCTAATTAATCACAATTTTCAGTACTCAAGGGAATTGAGTACACAAAAGCAGAGATAGGAAAAGCAAGGCAGATAGTATTAAAGGTCAAAATCCCTAATTTTTGTCTGAGCATGTCCTTGTTCAGGGTTTTCCTTAAATAAAACCTGAATCTGAGAAAGAAGGTAAATTTTTTTCAACATCAAACACTGTATCTAAATGTGCAGTTCTCATGGATATGCTGTTTTGCAGGAGTCAATAGTGCTTTCAGAAATCTCTCTATCCATAAAACCTGAGGATAAGGACGTTGTGCCAGACCCTCGGAAACTGTACGTAGAAGAGATGAATTCCTTCTTCCACACCACTAGGCAACTGAGTTCCTACAGAATTCTTCTACTAGTTTTGGCTTGCTTTTGTCTTCCTGTAAGAAGATTTGTCTAGTTGGATCACATTATAGAAGGGCTCCTTAACAATCCACTCAACTTTTGCCTCAGAAGCTTCATTGGATGACATTGAGAAGAGTCATTACCATGATTTGCCCATCTCTATCTAGAACTTTATATGATCAGTGAAAAGATTATTGAAAATAAGAAATGTTCCAATAGGAAATGCTGGAATCAGAAAGGATTTTGGTGTTGACAATATTTCTTAGTCCTTTTTTTTTCCAAACCTTAGACATTGCATAGTAACTAATGCACTGTTTTAAGCAATTTTTAAAACGAATACATTCAATTAATATGGGTGTTTAAAAATTTATAGTTATATCTATTAATCTTACTATATATTCTGTATTTACATATGTATAATATGAAAAATATTGGATAACCATAAATCAAAAACAGTAGGAAAAGCAGTTTTGCTGGTATTGATGACCATTTATACCTATCATACATGACTTCTCAGATAAAATGTCTGCTTGCTATTGGACAGCTATGTAACTAATTGTTCGAACACTAGTATGCTTCCAGAACTTTTTTCTTCTTGGAACATTAGATTAAAAAATAAACTCTGCATGGTTTGCATTTAAAACAGCCAAAAGACAACTGATCTGATTATTTTCAGAATTCCTGTGAGTTATGGCTATCACTGAAATAAGGAAAGGCAGAAGAAAGAAAGCAAGAAGGAAAGCAAGAAACTAATAAAGAACGAAAGAAGAAAATTACCCCATTCATCCCTTTCCTATGTTAAAAGCTTGGTTTCCTCATAACAGCTGTAGATAATATGGGATCATCTAACTGAAAGGAATTATCCTTCAGTTTGCCAGGAGTAGCTAAGACAGTAAATAGCTGGAAATATGGAAGAAAATGAATAGGGAAAAATGCATCCAGCTTTGTACAGCGATTATCTAAACTAAACAACCCCTAGTGTGAGATGTTCTCACCTCTTAAAATTGGATTAATGGCTGTGACCATAAAGAAACCATGGTGTATTATTCTAATCCAGCAGGAAAGCATAAATTAGTACTGTAACATTTTTTATGAACGTTTGGCCACTAGACAACTGGCATTTTATGCATCTAAGACCACACATGCTGGGAATTTTCACAAATGCTTTTGCTGGTTTAATGCTTAAACAACACTTGAGCATTTCTGTGGACATGTTCGTTGGCCTAGAATATGAAAACATGTTTTCATTTACCAAAAATATGTGAGGTGGGAGATAATCCAGTGCAGTGGTGCTGGAAGATCTGCTACCAAAGTGCTTATCCTTCCAAGGGAACTAGATAAAACAGCAGTTATGGGCAAATAATAATTTATTTCTTTGTTAGTTTCACTATGTTTTGTATGTTTAATGAGCTCATATGTAAAGAGATCAATAGAACATACTGTGTAAGTAAATCAGTAGTAGTTAAAAGGTCAAAGTTTGGATCTGATCAGGAAGAAAAATACTCTTAAAAATAACCATATCACAATATATATATCTCCGGTATGTTTGACTATCATGTTAGCTTCCCTGAAGCTTAAACAGGCCATATAGGGTAAGGAAGAAAGAGGTCTATAAGAGCTTCAGGAAAATGTGACTGCTCTGCAGTTTCAATTTATCATCCAGAAATTACAAGAAAGAAGTGACTGCTCTGTTAATTTAGATTAATTGCAAGCATGTAACATTTGGTAATGTGGATTCAACAGGGGAAATCCTCAGCTGGAGGTACTAGGTGAAGATGCTATGGAAGTGTGACCACAAGCTGGATGGAGATCCCAAAATACGACCATTTTCCCCCTGGGTCTGCCCCAGCTAGTCAGAGGAGGAGTGCCATGAGGACTTGGCAGTGTCTTGGTCTGCCTGGCTGCATAGATTGCTCACAACCTGGCTCTGGCAGGGCTGGAAGAGAGCCACTGTCACTGCAGTAAACACACATAAGGAATCGAGCCCTAGTGCTGAGGATGTGTGAGAGACAAGTCACCACTGAGTTCCCACCATATATAAGACTGAGGAATAAAGTCTCAAAATATCCTTTCCATGGGCAGTAAATTTCTTGAATGACATGATCTGTTAGTTAGCAGCCACATGTTTAGTAGTAATAGAGTTAGGAAACAAAATGGAAAAGTCAAAGAGTTCTTTCCACCAAACTCTAACCTAAACTACCCCCAAAATAAAACATTTCACATGGTTGAGTTCTGCCATTAGTTGTTGCTGGTTTGGGTTTGACTGGATGGAACTTGTTTTTATTTAATGTAAAGATTTTTCTCAGTTGTAGTGTTGTCAGGATGTTTTTAAAAAGGAAATCAATTGAAACAGTTTACTTATTTGTTTTTCTTGTTCCTGCTGAAACGGAAACCTGAACATGCCAATGTTGTGCAAATACCTGTAAACCATAAAATTACACTAGCTGAGGACAACAGCTCGAAGTAACTGAAACAGACAGCAGGCTACTTTCATTATCCACCCTAAGTGCAACCAGAATACTGAGAAGCAAGAATAAAAAGTGAAAAGTAAATTAGGAACTGATTTTATAAAACCCTGTGAGCAGCTTGCTGGTCTTCATATCTAAACAAAAATCAAATACAAAATACTTTTAGGAATAAGGGTTTGCAAGATTGGAGCAATACATTTCAAACAATGTTAATAAAAAAAGGATAATCTAAGGTTCTCTTAGTAACAAAAGAAAGATTATTATTATTATTGTGTATCTAATTACTGCAGTGTTGATTAGGTGATTAGCTTCTTGTGGACTTTTCCCTTTTTCAGTGTTTTTCCTGACAACATACATTTTTTACATTGAATACAAATTTTGGGAAAAGCACAAACCATCCGTAATTCTAATAGGATTTATGGCCAATACATACTAAAATTTAATTTAACTGTTCTTAATAAAATCAAAGGTCATCAGAAAGTTTCAGAAGGTAGATACTAACAGACAAATCCATCGAAAATGATCCAATCAATTACTCCATCAATCGCACAACTGGGAGCAAACTTCTACTTTTTGGCTCTGGATGACATTTGCTTCAGCCCTACCTGTATGATCAGTGTTCAGCACATGCTTACAAACCTCGGTAAACAAATGTTTAGAGTCAGAAAACTGGATCAAGATACTACTCTATTCTTATTCCTACAGAATTCCTCCAAAATCTGAAACTCAAAGTATATTTGATACTTAAGTGAATCCAGTTTTGAAGTACCCTGTCAGATCAGAACTATCACAAACCCATGATGGAAAACCATTGATCAAGTACAAATGCCAGTTGCTGGTTCAAATGTGTTCAAAAGGTTATTTTGAGAAATTAGCTTTACACTGGCAAGCTTGAGGACTGTTCAAATATTTCCTGTCCACTGCTGTTCATGTAAAAACAGCACAAAAGTGCAAAACCAACATAAACTCTGTATATGTGCTCCAGTTAATTTGCTGGAAATGCAGTTGTGTGTCCATTCCTCATCCAGGTGATATTAACACTCCTGGGTCACCCAATAGCACACAGCTCAGGTATTAACAATTGTGGTACGAAAGCCTAATTACATTTACTGTAAAATTGGTATATTAATAGTTCTTACCACAGACAGAGTATAGAGAGGATTAATTCAAATCCATGTAAATCCCAGAGGCCCTTTATCTCATTCTATTGTGGAAAATTCAGCAAAGTAGTAATATTTCAGAACTTAATTTTTTCTACTTTGTCTTGACAAGAATACGTATCAATATTATTGTTCAGACTACATAAGCAAAAGATAACAGTAGAAACTAGACTACAAAATCCTTAATAATGTACTTCATACTGATATCTTTATTATCCAAACTGCATTTCAAAACCTTATCCAAATGACTTATTAGAGAGGGTTTCTTGGTCAAATTCTCATTGGAAAGCTTGACTCAGTGGAAACAAAAAATGATCTGTTAGATATTTCCTGAAACATCTGAAACTTTACTTAACTCAGTTCATTAACTGATAGGAAAATTGTAAATAAATTATTACTGAAAGTGAAAATGCTGCATATTTATATAGTTGATGCTGGAAACTACTGGCAAGGAAAAATGTGGAGGTTCCATATGTGGAGGACAAGTAAATTGACAGTAACAATTCTCCTGTTTTGGTTAGTCATCTTTGCAGGAGGATGAGCTTCTTGACCCAACTTCAGAAGCTGAAGGCTACTGACTCAATGCAAATGCCATTTTCCCACTTCTCTTTCATCCCACTACGTGAAAATACCTCATTTCTATCATATTAACTAAACTCCATATTCTTGTAAGTACAATAAGGCAGAATCTATACAAGAATGGCCTTCACTTTCTGCATCACAATAAGAACTGTAACATCAAAGCTCCTCCCCTCATTTCAAGTGTAGAGCTCCTTGAAGTCAAGACTCCATTTGTTTCCAAGGTAACGAGAAACTCAACTCCAGTCTGTTTCTGGACTTAGAGTAAAAATTAACCAAGTGATGGATGTATGTGTCTTGCTTCTACTGAATATTTGACAAAAGTTAATTATTGTACCAAGCAGAATGAGCAAATTGAAATATATTTCAAAGAAAGAGAACATTCTGGAATAAATAATACTAACAAATGCTAAGGTACATTTACATCCACAGCTCTAACTCTGTCGAGAGAGTATATAATTTAATGAACCAATTTAGGAATTACATTGTCTTATTTTACAGCAGCCATTTAGGATAATTGTGAGGTCTGCTGTAAGAGTTTGTGTGTAACAAAAACTATATTGGACACACTGACTAACAGTATTTCAACATATCCTACTATGCATTGTTCAGGGGTAAATCTGGGAAACAGACATCACTGCTAGTGATTGTGCCATGTCTAAACATCTTAGAATAGACAATATTGCAACTTACAGATAAATGTATGATTTCAACTTGGAGGGAAGCAATAACCTAAACAGAACCAGAATAGAAGCAGAAACTATCTCACAGGCCTTAGGACAGAAGCATTTTCCATGGAACTGAAAATTTTTCAGTTTCAGCCTAGGCAAATTACAGTGTACCCCTAGACAGAACTCAAGGGAATAAGTGTAACTACAAATTTTTTCTTTCCCATCTTACAACAGTTCTGATCTTCACCTTTAACTTTCCCCATCCTGAGCTACACACCATTTTCCTTAACAGATTTCACTTCAGTTTAGCTCAGGTACTGGCGACTTGTGAGAAATATCCGAGTTAACATACCCTTGTTGTTGCATTTACTTTGAAAACAAGTCTGGTAGATCATTGGGTCACACATTCAAAACCCAGTTCAGTGTCTCCTCTCATTGAGATTCAAGCAATATGTTAGTTGGTTTTTTTTGTTGTTATTTGAGGTTTTTTTGTATATTTGCTTTTCTGAGAGAAACCACAAAGATATGTAAACCTCTAAGTTGCTTTCAATGCTACTCAGGCTCACAGTGCTAGAGTGATTACTTCTGTCCTTGAACATTTGCTTCCTACTTTTACAGTATTTTTTTTTTTGTCTGAACTACTTCAGCCACAGAAGGTGAAAAAAAATAACTAAACTCAATTTAATCAAAACAATCTCATTTATACTCTCAACCTCATTCATGATTTGGAATGATACATTAATTCCTTAGGCAAGTAACTTATCCAAGGATATAATCCGTGTACCTGTTTGAGTGTGAAGATTGACATAAACAAATTCACTCATATTTAAAAACACCTAAAGAGAAAAATGGTCTAAACAGGCACAAGTTAGATAAATAAGACATATTGTTGCCAAGCTGCAGCAAGTAGAATGAGCTTCTGAAGAGATATAAGAAAAAAATCCAATTATTCAGCTACAACTGTTACTCATTTAACTATTTTCTTAGATCTTGATGATCTTTAACAGTTATTTCCTTTCTCTTCCTAAGAAAGAAAGGGACTATTAAAGATCTAAGACTTAAGAACATATCTACACGTGTTTGACATGATTTTTGATAGTAATCTTCGGTCAAAGAAAACACCCTCAGAATTGTCACTGGAGGACTCTGCTTGAAAACTTCATCTGCAGTCAAGAAAATTACTTCCTTCAGAGTCCTGCTGCATCCTAAGTAAAGGCTGGATAAGAAAAGAATACAACAAATAAGCAAAAGCTCCAATTCAGAAAAGCCTTGTCTTCTAGCATTTCTTAGTTAAACAAGCATTTCTAGTAAATCCTTTCGTGATGTTTCATGTCTCCTTCCAGCTCAAAAGACAATGAGCTGTCTCATTAACTACAAAATATTTTACTAAGGAATTGTTGTACATAAATAGAAAAATAGAACTTTCTGGTAGTTCCTAGTCTGGAAAGTGAAAAAAAAAAGAAGCCTTTAGATAGATAAGGGGAAGCTTTTAGAAACAGATGCAAGATATTGAAAGATGTTGGAAAGGAAGGTGGCTTCCCAGATAAAATCAGGATTCAAGAAACCCCATTAGTAGATTTGGGCAGTCAGACAAGTTGGAAAGAGCACATTATATTGTGGTCAATGAAGAATTCCTGGATGTTGCCTTGAGGAAAGCAAGAAATGACAAATTAGCAGAATAATAAACTATTTACTGGTGCTAAATGGAGGAGAAACTGGGACTGATCCTTGATGCCAACTGGCTCACATAGAATTTGCCTAAAGCTTAACTCTTCTCAATAAGGACTGTGATGGAAAAAGCCAGATGCAGTTGTCCTAAGCAGATCTAGGAACAGACCTAAGCATAAACTGTTCAGTTGTGGACTATCACAGCTCAGTGCTCTTGTCCTTTTTAATTTATGCACATATTCAGCAGCACAAAGTGCAAAGAAGGATCAAAATGCAAAGGGATTAAGCTATGTTGAAGCAGTATATGTTAAACATTAAGTGTACTCCTAGCAATAAGAAAAGCAACTCAGTTGTGTGAGGTGAAAAATGCAAATAGATGTTTATTCCCCCCATTTGGAAGTCCCACACCACCTTGACTTCAAACAGACTAATCTAGAAGGATATTGTGTATGACTCCATACCTTTATTCTTTCCTAATTTATCAAGGGCTAAACTGTTTCTGTAGACATTTTGATTCTTGAAAATTTGGGACAAAGTAAAATGAAATAAGAGGCTCCAAGATCACCGTGCTTGGGCAGCTTGCTGACTCGTTCCAGGCCCAGTGGACACTAGACTGTGATATGACAAATGTTATTTTCAATCAAAATCCAGGGTGAGAAGCTCAACGTGGTCCACCTAGTATCCTTAAATGACAGAGGGACTAACACACCCAGAAGCACAATCTTTTCCTGATTGCCTACACGTCCCAGGGTAATAAACTAAATTTTTCTTTGGCACTTTCCTTCTTTCATTCACAGAAATCAAGAATGGGTTTTTTTAGAAGGTGATACGTATATAAGATGCAGATAGACTGGAAATTAATTTAAATATTTTACATATAATGTTCCCCTTCTGTCTCATTGACTGCAACATTTTCTCCATATCCCATCTTTAGCCAAACAGCAGGTGGAACAAAAAAGGAGGGAAATGTTTATCTACTGAACAAGAAAAATCACTCTCTGTTGGCACAGGTGTCTTCGTTTATTGCTTTTTTTCCTGTGCTAGACAGGAAAAAAACAGTGACTTTACAGCTAGGGATTTCAAATATAATTTTGTTTACTTATACTTCCTGAGATGATTTATCTTTCTTCTTTCTATTTTGAACAGATTGCATCTCTGTATCCTCCACAGATAATATATATAGCTTCACAGGTATTTCCCACTTCCAGGCAAAGGCTGTTAAATACATTTTGCAAGTATATTTAATATAAAGCTTCAGCTGTGGAGAAAAAAATATATATCTGAAGTTCATTAGATTAATTTTTCAAACAGTGCTATGTGAAGCCACTGACTTCCTAATTTACAAAACTGTATAACAGAAAATAAGAACTGCTGTGGCATTATGGAAGTGATAAGCACAGCTTTAGAGGAAAGTGTGAGTTAAACTTTGCAGCTTGAAAGGGGAATTGAAGCTTTTTATTCTCAGTATCCTTACAGAAATTAGAGAATTTAATCTTTCAGTACAGAATAAATTTTCTGTCAGTTTAAAAGTAAATCTTCTACTTAAATGACTGATTATACTGAATTGAACAGTGACATTCCAAGTATTAGAAGAGTGTGTTAAAAAAGTTCAATTGAGACAGTTTCTGAGAAATTCAGCAGAATGCTGTTTCATCCTATAATTTGGGACATTTTCAGTATGGGGTTAATTATGTAAACATATTTTTTTTTAAGATGGTAAGTGATCAGAGATAAGCTTAAGACCTTTATAATACACATATTTCTGATTTTATGCTGTAAACTTTGAAATACTTTTTAATTCATTTTAATATTAATGGCATTAATATACCATATTATTACCAGGAGGCTGGTAGAGGAAGGTGCAGTAGAAAGGAGAGAACAGGGTCATGTTTTTTGATGATGGGAAGGAAAGTCCAGGCAGATGAAAAGAGTTGTCCACACTTCCAGAAGCTCTAAATATTAATCAAAAGACACCCTTGGCCAAAACACCAAAACATATTTATAAGTAATAATAAAAGTTTTAGTATTATAATAAAGGTTTATTAAGGCAACTTATTTTATTGCCCTTGACTATGACAAGCTTCAAGTGACCTGAGCTTGAAGGAGAGAATGGAGTGCCTATAGTGCAGCTCATTGCTTCATCTGAAACCTGACACATATTTTCAGTGCTCTTAACCCAAGTATCAAAGCGTTCTTTAAAGGGATCAGGATCAGACAGAGTAGGTGGTGTTGCTTTTAAATGTGAGAAAACCTGAACAAACACAAGGACACGAAAGGAATTCCATGCAGGAAAAAATTTACAGTGTGTAATAGACTTACATCCCATGACTTCTGATTTTCATTAGTTATGTAGAGCCTTTGCAGTTAAAAGTAAATTTTTATGGGAACAAAAGTTCTAAACAAAAAAGTCATTATTTCACAATCAGACGGTTGTGATGGTTTGAATTTATGAAAAATGTAATGCACCTCATTTTAATTTTTGTCTTCAATACTACAAAGGCATAAAGCTCAGCCTGTTTTGAAACAGTGAATGCACACTTCTACCTTTTGTAAACCAAATTAGTCTACTTACACTTGACATAGAGGTAATTTGTCTTAAGTTGTGAAATGAATACATTTCTAATAAAAAAATTGTTACATGTGGTTTTGATATTCGGTTGCCACAACTGAAGCCTCTCTTAGCTTATGTTTAATTGTTATTTAAAGTCCAAAGCTTAGCAGTACTCAAAAGAGAATTACTGGTTTGGTATAAAAACTTCAGCTCATAAGCCTGCCTTAATCAAAATCCAAAATCTGGCAACAAAATGTCATTGTGAAGTGTTTGCTTTATATACTGCTGGGAAACAGTTTGCAATGATAATAATTCAAAATGAAAAGATGTATAGCATTTCTCAATGATTAATAAGCTTGCCATTCTTAATTTAAAACATGAAGAACACATCTGTATTCCTAATAATAAGTAGATGGAAGTTTGTAAGAGATTAAAGATAATAAATGCCATTATTTTTTAATATTGTGTTCTCTGACATCACAAACATCACAGTCAAGAATGCAGTGTATTACTGCCACATTACTTGAGAAAAACAAACTAAATGCTTCTTGGTTTGTCTATGAGATACCCTGGTGTATTCACAGAGCACATTTCAATTTTCAGTTTTATCTTCCCGCATTATCTCTTTCCCTTTAGCAATTTTGGTGGCCGATAACTGTTTACATCCCTTAGTAAGTGCTATTGTGACAATTTCTGTTACCAGAAATTATGATTATTCCTCTGGACAAAAGCTGTCTGCTTATCTACCTAAGTTACCATTCCAAACTCATCTCCATACTATTTCTGTGCCCCATGGCTAGCAGAGTGAGTGGCACACAGTATGGAGAAGGTAGAAGCGCCAAGTCTGTTTCCAGATGTTTCCCTCTCTGCTGTTCTGGCAGAAGGAGCGATCGGGGCTCTCCTGCCAAATGTGGCAAAACTCTGTTTGTGGCTCAAGTGAAATCTTGGCTTTGCTGAAACCTGTGGCACAAAGCCCATCCTGTTCAGCAGAGCCAGGCTTCTGGCTCTGTGGTGGTGAAGGGGAAGGACATGACAGCCTGATAAAGTGAAGAGGGTGAAGGAAGCAGATGTGGGTGAGGAGAGATGTGAAGGAAGTAGGTAGCGACAGATCTTATGTCTTTGGTCTCGTTTGATGTGGTATATAAAGATGGATGATATTCACAACACTACTGTAATTATTTATTGACCAGATTAGGCAAAACAACAGGCTCACAATTCTGTTTTTCTTTATCTTCTTACACAATTTTTTCTTATGCATAAGCTGAGCCCTGTAATGTTTAATCACTGTGCTCTTTCTTCCTCTTTACCCCAGCGTCTTTCTTACTACATGTCATCCTCATTCATCATGTCATATTTACATTTTAGACAGTAAGATCTCTTGAAACAAAGCTATATCACATGGAAGCTCCTGAACAGAGCCTGCAGCACATTCTTCTTTCCATGCAGAACAATGAAATCAGTGCAAGTTTATTTTCATTGTTCTCTTCATATAGCAAGAAATGACAGAATCAGGTTCCCTAGAATTTAATACTCTCAAAATCTCATTTGATTTTGTTATCCCTGGACCCTCTGGATTGTGCAGTATTGCCTTCATTTTTAGATTGCAGTTCTTCAAGANGATGGGAAGGAAAGTCCAGGCAGATGAAAAGAGTTGTCCACACTTCCAGAAGCTCTAAATATTAATCAAAAGACACCCTTGGCCAAAACACCAAAACATATTTATAAGTAATAATAAAAGTTTTAGTATTATAATAAAGGTTTATTAAGGCAACTTATTTTATTGCCCTTGACTATGACAAGCTTCAAGTGACCTGAGCTTGAAGGAGAGAATGGAGTGCCTATAGTGCAGCTCATTGCTTCATCTGAAACCTGACACATATTTTCAGTGCTCTTAACCCAAGTATCAAAGCGTTCTTTAAAGGGATCAGGATCAGACAGAGTAGGTGGTGTTGCTTTTAAATGTGAGAAAACCTGAACAAACACAAGGACACGAAAGGAATTCCATGCAGGAAAAAATTTACAGTGTGTAATAGACTTACATCCCATGACTTCTGATTTTCATTAGTTATGTAGAGCCTTTGCAGTTAAAAGTAAATTTTTATGGGAACAAAAGTTCTAAACAAAAAAGTCATTATTTCACAATCAGACGGTTGTGATGGTTTGAATTTATGAAAAATGTAATGCACCTCATTTTAATTTTTGTCTTCAATACTACAAAGGCATAAAGCTCAGCCTGTTTTGAAACAGTGAATGCACACTTCTACCTTTTGTAAACCAAATTAGTCTACTTACACTTGACATAGAGGTAATTTGTCTTAAGTTGTGAAATGAATACATTTCTAATAAAAAAATTGTTACATGTGGTTTTGATATTCGGTTGCCACAACTGAAGCCTCTCTTAGCTTATGTTTAATTGTTATTTAAAGTCCAAAGCTTAGCAGTACTCAAAAGAGAATTACTGGTTTGGTATAAAAACTTCAGCTCATAAGCCTGCCTTAATCAAAATCCAAAATCTGGCAACAAAATGTCATTGTGAAGTGTTTGCTTTATATACTGCTGGGAAACAGTTTGCAATGATAATAATTCAAAATGAAAAGATGTATAGCATTTCTCAATGATTAATAAGCTTGCCATTCTTAATTTAAAACATGAAGAACACATCTGTATTCCTAATAATAAGTAGATGGAAGTTTGTAAGAGATTAAAGATAATAAATGCCATTATTTTTTAATATTGTGTTCTCTGACATCACAAACATCACAGTCAAGAATGCAGTGTATTACTGCCACATTACTTGAGAAAAACAAACTAAATGCTTCTTGGT
>VYZU01076646.1:0-12007 GCA_013401355.1 Ceyx cyanopectus
CAGAGGGGTTGGATGAGATATCTTGGGGCAGGGGCAGGGGCAGAAGCAGGGACAGAAGCAGGGGCAGGGGTATGGACAGGGGCAGACGCAAGGTCGTTGTCATGGCAACGACCCCCCGATCCCCAACCCCTGCCTCCCCCCCCCACAACGCGCGCTTTGCCCGACCCGCCAACTGCCCCAATTCGAATTCGCATCCTCGGCGGCCAATCAGAGCCCGCGGGGGGGGCCGGGCCACGCCCCCTCTGCTCCCGCCGGCCAATCAGAGCGCCCGCTGGGTTTAAAAAAAAGAAGAGCGCGCGGCTGGGGAGGCGGGAACAAGGCGGGGGAAGCCCCGCCCCTCACTCCAGCTTCGGCCCCGCCCCTCACTCCCGCTTCGGCCCCGCCCCCCACCGCCCGCTTCAGCCTCTCCCGCCACCGCCCGCTTCGGCCCCGCCCTCCATTGGCCTCTTCAGCACCGCCCCGCAGTGGCCTCTTCGGCCCCGCCCCTCAGCTCCCGCTTCGGCCCCGCCCCCCAGCGGCCTCTTCAGCGCCGCCCCTCAGCGGGACCCGCTGTCTGCGCGCGGCCGGCGGCGATCGCTCGGTGCCGGGGCCGCGCCGCGATGAAGGCGGGCGGTGAGTGCTGGGCTCCGGGCGGAAAGTTGCGGCAGTGTCGGGTCTGTCTTTCTCGTTCCTCTTCCTCCTCCCCGTCGGCTCCGAGGGGCAGCAGCGGCTCCGCTCCGCCTTCTCCCTTCCCTTTCCCCTGGAGGAGCGGGTGGGTGGGGGCCCATTCTCCACTCTNGAGGAGGCTGCGCGCCGAAATTCAAACAGCGGCGGGGGGCGGTGCGGGGCCTGGGGTGGGTGGGGGGTGGGCAGGCATTCGGATATTTCCCTGGCACAGCAGTGCAGGAGGCTGTTTCAGTCGTGCAGACGGTCATACAGGTTTCATTGGCACACCAGTGCGGGAGGCTGTTTGGGTTTGGGTTTTTTTCGTGGCAATAATGCTGCTGAAATTTGCTCTCGAGTGGGGAAGAGGATGCAGAGCAGTGTTCTGTCCTGCACCTCAAACAGGCTTTGAATCAAAGATGAGTAAGGGGTAGGTACCTACTGGTGAGGCGTTGAACATCTTTTGTCTCAGGGTGGTGGTTCTGAGGCAGCTCTTCACGCAGGATCTTTATGTGGCATCCAGTGACAGGACAAGAGGCAATGGGACAAGTTGGAGCACAAGAGGTTGAGGGGAAACACAAGGAAAAACTTGTTCCCAGTGAGGGTGGCAGAGCCTGGCAGGGACTGCCCAGGGAGGTTGTGGAGTCTCCTGCTCTGGAGACATTCCAGCCCCGTCTGGATCTGTTCCTGGGTGACTTGGTCTAGGTGCCCCTGCTCTGGCAGGGGGTTGGACTGGGTGATCTTCTAGCTCCCTTCCAACCCCTGCCTTTCTGTGGTACTATATCTGGGCAGAGAATCATGTGTATGCACAGTGGCAGCTGTGGCTCATGGACCCCTTAGAGATCTGCAGGCTTCTCTTCATGGCCCTGCTGAAAAGCCAGAAAACCTGCCCTTTACAAACTGTGAAACCCCTGCCAATTCATCCAGTCTGACCAAACTGGCTGTGAACTTTGTCCTGGGTGCTCCCCAGTTCAGGGAGATGAGGCTCTAACTGGCCAGTCCATAGGTGTGGGTGGGTTTTTTTTTTTGCATTAGCTGCAGCTGGTGAGAGTTGTTGGTCTCATCTTCGCCAAGAGAAGCACCACGTGCTGCTTCTCACTGAAGCTGGGTGTGCAGAACTCAACAGTAGTGAAGTTCTCACCTAGAGATGTTAAAACATCTAAAGTGGGAGAGCAGGTGAAAAAAATATTAGTGGAGGAGAAGATTTGCCTTGTTCACATTCCCCATCCTCACCCTGCCCTTTAATCCACCTTCTCCTTGTACCCAGAGCAACTTGAGAGCTGCATTTTTCTCCCAGCTTTGGCCTTGTGATCTAGTGAGACCTCACAGGGTTTGCTTCACAGACAACGTGGAGGGGTTTGAGGCATTTGCTGGGTATTGGTTTTTTTGCTCCTCTGACTTCCCTGAAGGCTAAAATACCAGTGAGCACTGCTCGTGGGGCCCCACTTGGTTTTGCCTCGGGTCTCTTGGCTCTGTCTCAGGGAAGAGCAGAAGATGTAGGTGATCCCTCAGATATGAATTCATGCTACAAAGTGCTGAAACTTCCCAAGTGGCCTTCCTGGTTCTTGGGGAGCTTCCATGAGCACCACCAGCAACGACTGGCTGCTCAGAAAGATGGGGTCTGCTCTCAAGCTGGTTTGGTGGGGCTTTACCTTCCTAATCTCCTTGGTCACAGTCCAAGGTCTGCTGTCAGGTGAGAAGGAAAGAGCGTGTGGGGGAGGTAAATGAAGCTGTGGCAGTGGCAGGTTAACTAACTTATTTTTTTCTTTGTCCTGCTCCATCCCTAACTGAGGTGTCTCCTCTTTTGGTTTTTCCAGTGGTTCACTGCAGATGTTCCAGGTGTTTTTCTTTCCCTTCCAAGAGAAGGATAAGGAAAAGGCCTCGAGTCCTGACGCTGCTGAGCCTGCCTGAGGATGTTCTGTTCCACGTTCTCAAAGGCCTTCCTGCAGAGGACATCCTCTCCATCCGAGCTGTGAGTCTGCTCCTGCCTCCCCTCTGCCTTGAGGAGCAGAAAAGGCAAAGGAAACCTTCAGAAAACCAAACACAGCAGCAGTTTGTTTATTGCTCTCCCAGCAGCAGTTTTGTTTCTCGATACTCAAGCTTAGATTTGAGTTCTGTCTGTCATTTCTCTGGGGGAATTGTCCAGCTCCATCACTGTAGCTGAAGGAATCAGTTTGGTTTGGCATCTTTTGCCTTAATTAGACAGCTAACAATATCTGATTAACTCTTAATTGGCCACCTACCTAAAACTAGATTATCGAGGACTATTCTGTTTGCCCTCTTATTTTAGTAATGATTATTTTGTGCTCCCTCCCCTTTCAGGTGCACTCACATCTTAAATACCTTGTGGATAATCATGCCAGTGTGTGGGCATGTGCAAGTTTCCAAGAGATCTGGCCTTCTCCAAACAACCTGAAGATGTTTGAAAGGTAAGCTTTCAGAATCAGATTTGCCTGATGCTGTAGGAGAGGCTGTTTGAAGGTAGACACACCATTCCACTGGAACATCTTCTTTGCCCTTTCTGGGAAAGTCTTTGCTTAGGGTGATGAAGGAATTATTGGTTTCATATCTAAGCTGCAGCTTCTAACTTGTCTGTGTTTACCTGGAACAGAGCCCAGTGCATGTACCACAGTTACTTCTTTTTAAGGGCATTACTTTTCCAGTTCAGAACATGGCACATATCTAAAATCTGATACTGGGGCTTCCATGTGATCCATGAGGGAGATCAGAGGCTCAAGAGCACATTCTTAGTTTAGAGTTGGCTTGGTCACTTTCTGTGCAAAGCAATATATTGAAAAAATGGATCCAGTTCTGCAGTAAGTGATGTCTGAAAGGGTAAATTGCTGAAGAAGGATGGAGAACAGTTAGGTTTGAAGTGGATCTATCAGCTTAAATGCCAAGAGAACTGTTTTGCTTCTGGCTGTTGCTGCTTTGATGCCTGTGTCATGTCCTTTCTGACGGAGACAGCATCAGTTTGGAAGGGAGGAGCAGAAGGGCCCAGAGCATGTCCTTGGGGTGCAAGCACCAACAGATGGTGTTGCTTTCTGGAACTGGGGATGGTGGATGGGGGCAGGGAACAGTTATTCTGGACATGGGTGTGTGAAAACATCACAGCACTCAAAGCCACAGCATGACTTGAGGTTTCACCTCTGTGTTGAAAGCACAGCCTGGCCTCTTTGAGGCTGTGGGCCTGGAAGCACCCTCATTTCACCCTCATCTTCTGTGTTTGCCACCCAGGGCTGCTGAGAAGGGGAACTTTGAAGCTGCTGTGAAGCTGGGCATCGCCTACCTGTACAACGAAGGCTGTAAGTGGGGAGCTAAAGGCTGTTGGTAGCTACAGATCAGCCACAGCACCTTGTGGGAAAGTTAACATGTTTTTTTTTTTCTGGCTGCTTACAAAGCTGTTTCTCCTGGATTTCAAACCCTGATGTGGTTGTGTGCAGGTTCCAGAGCAGGGAAGCACAGAACCATCTCGCTGCCTTCAGCAGGCAGCCAGGTCTTGTTGAACAGGAGCTCTGCAGCTTTGGATTTTAGAGCAGCTTAAACACTGGCCACTAAACTGTGTGTGAAACCATCATCTAGAGCCCAGCTCTTCCAGAGGAGTTGTCAATGTGTAGCTTCTGAATTCATGTGTAGAAGTTATGCTTTGTAACCTTCTGTTGCCAGTGGTGCCCAGTGACAGGACGAGGGGCAATGGGCACAAACTGGAACCCAGGAGTCTCCATCTGAACAGCAGGAGACACTTCTTTGCTTTGAGGGTGACAGAGCCTGGCCCAGGCTGACCAGAGAGGCTGTGGAGTCTCCTTCTCTGGAGAGATTCCAAACCCACCTGGGCACCCTGCTCTGGGTGACCCTGCTGGAGCAGGGGGGATGGATGAGATGATCTCCAGAGGCCCCTGCCAACCCCCATCATGCTGGGATTCTGATCAAACTTGGCTATTGCCTCGTGATAAATGTTAAGAAGAGGCTGCCAATGGACAGAAGGAGGTGAGACAGATGATTGACACACCAACTGGTTTCTATACTGACAGGAGCTAATGCTCTGAGTATTGGCATTTGCATCACTTAATGTTACAGGTTCCTAAAGACTAACTGTACTAAGATTTTTTTCTTTCACCATTCCCATGATTTTTTAAAGGGAAGACACTGTTCAGCCTTCTGATTGTCTGCCTCAGCCTGACTGAACACCAGCTACATGTTGTGAATAAAATCTAAATGCTTTCTGGCTTTTTTTTTTCTCCTTGTTCAGTGTCCATCTCCGACGAGGGTCGTGCAGAAGTGAACGGATTAAAGGCTTCTCATTTCTTCAGCCTGGCAGAACGTTTGAATGTGGCTGTAGCCCCATTTATCTGGCTCTTTATCCGTCCTCCCTGGTCCTTGAGTGGAAGCTGTTGTAAAGCTGTGGTCTATGAGAGTCTCAAAGCAGAATGCCAACTGGAGAAAGTAAGATTTCCTTCTGCACTCGAATCTAACAGAGGATAGGAGCTGCATCTAGTTATTTTGGAGAGCAACACTTTGATTACCCCAAGGAGCTCCTGTGCTCTCGTTGCTGAAATGGCTGTGGATCAATCATTTTAATGAATTTATTGCCAAACTACTCTTGGTACGAGTGCCTGAGGCCTGTTCTGTCTCTGCTGAGAGATTCAGTGCTGTCTCAAAGAAAACAAAGCCCAGAGAAATGCAAGGGTAGAGGAATCATTGAAAGGCAAACCAAATTGGAGTCTGAATTACTAAGTAAAAACTGCTGCTGTTCTTTGTTTATTCTTTAACAATGCTCTATCTTATTGCTTTCTTCAGGCTCAGAAAGGATCTATTCTCCACTGCTTGGCTAAGGTCTTGAGTCTCTTTGAGGTGGGTAGTGTTTCTGATGGGATGTATTGGAGTTCTTGGGTTTTTTTTNTCCCTTTGGGGTTCTTGGGGTTTTTTTTTCCCTTTGGGGTTCTTGGGGTTTTTTTTTCCCTTTGGGGTTCTTGGGGGGTTTTTTTTTCCCTTTGGGGTTCTTGGGGGGTTTTTTTTTCCCATTGGGGTTCTTGGGGGGTTTTTTTCCCATTGGGGTTCTTGGGGGGTTTTTTTCCCATTGGGGTTCTTGTTTTCCCATTTGGCTCTTTGATTGTAGGATGAAGAAAAAAGAAAAGAATCACTTGAAATGCTTGAAGAATCTTCAAAGCAGGGTTGTTTAAACAGCTCCTACCTCCTCTGGGAAAGTAACAGAAAGGCTGCTGTAAGTGGTACTTTTGTTTTTTTGGTCTCAAAACATCTTCACTAACTTCTGGACCTCTTAGGTGCAGTGAAGAGGAAAAAATTGCTGTTCCTCTGAGCTTATCTCCCTCAGAAACCAGGAGAGAGCAAAGAACTCTCAGATGAGCTTTGGTGTCTGCCTTGGTGTTTAAAGCAAGGCTCTGAGCAGTGCTAGCTGAGGGGCAAGCAGAAGTTTCTTTATGCTGACTCTGCTGGAGGCAGAGGCACTGCTGGCAAGTGATCCTGTGGGAAGAGGAGCAGAGATTCCTGCATGGTCAGGAAGAAATCTGCCAAGGATCTCCTGTTGGAGTCCCAAGTGACTGGTCTCGTTTCCTCAGAGACCCTCAGCAAGAACTGAAGAAAGTTCCTTAAAACCAACATTGTCCTGATAAAAAACAGCAATAGATGGTATTTTTCTCTGGGTATTAGTACTGAGGTTCTTCTAGCTGATGTATAAAGGGAATAAGTTGTGAAATCTGTTTGCATTTCTCTCTGTAGATGTCAGATCCTGGCAGATACCTCCAAAGTCTCAGGAAGCTACGAGACTATGCAGCAAAGGGCTGCTGGGAAGCACAGGTAAGACTGACTTTTCCCAGGAAAAATCTTTCATTTGGTCTTTTCTATGCTGTCATTGTAGGTTTAGACTCTTTTTTTCCTTTTGCAGGGTCTAAAATTGCTGAATGATACCTGTCAGTCACATGTGTTTGTTCTGAAGGGCCCTCCTTTGGGAAATAATTCACACCTTTGGAACAATGTGATAGAATCACAGAAGGGAAGAGATCTAGAAAGATCATCCAGTCCAACCCCCCTGCCAGAGCAGGGTCACCTAGACAAATTTGAGCAAAGATGCTTCTTTTGATGGATTTAAAAGCCTGCCCCCAAATAATGTGTGTGTTCAACATTTAAGTCAAACTGAGAACAACCAATTGAAGTAGTTTGTGTTCACTCTCTGTTTTCAGCAGGAAAATTATGGGACCATCCTGTGCTGCCTCAGTTTGCACTTGGTAAAAAAACCCTAAAACTGTCTTTTATGTTCTCTCTACTGCAGATAGCTTTAGCCAAAGCTTGTGGGAATGGAAACCACCTGGGATTAGAAGCAAAATCTTCCAGTGAAATGGTGTCTCACATCTTTCAAACCTCCCTTCCTATCAGCAAGCAAAGTATCTTCACTGTGCAGAAAGGAATGAATGAAACAATGAGGTAAAAAACCATCCCCAGGAGTCAGCATTGTGTGACACAAACAGCAAAAGGTGTTGCCTGTTTGCATCTCTAGAGGGGAACCAACCTAGGCTGATGTCTATTGTAAAGTGGCAGTTCTTGCTTTACTCTTCTGTGGTGAACTGTGGACACTCAGAGAAACACATGGCACTTCAGGAGGTATCAGCCCTTATCCCACACCCCCCTGAGGAACTGAAATGAGATGTGTGAGGTGTTTTCTGCACTGCAGCTTCCTGCATTTGTCAAGACTAACAAGTTCTTGTGCCAGAGCCACTGTTTGACTTGTTGGAGCTGGAGTTGAGCTCTAGGTCAGGCCTTTAGCCTCCTAATTACCCTGCCCTTCCCTTGTGTGAGGATTGCCTATTCCAGCATAGTTTCTAATTCCATTTCAGGGACAATTTAACAAGACTGTTGCCCCTTCACGGAATAACAGGCCTTTGGTTGCAAATCCTTGTCTCTCTGCACTGAAATCTGAACGTTCTGTTGGTGAATTTCTTGGCTGGGAATTTTTGAGTGGAGAAGGGACTTGGGAACTAGGCACGGGGAGAGTGTTCAATGTGGGATTAAATGGCTTCTGACTGAAGTGTTGTCTTTTTTTTTTTTTTCTCTCTAGGTACATCCTAATTGATTGGCTGGTAGAGGTGGCTACCATGAAAGACTTCTCCAGCCTGTGCCTCCACATGACAGTGGGGTGTGTGGATCGTTACTTGAAGCTGAGACCTGTGCCTAGGACTCAGCTCCAGCTTCTAGGAATAGCCTGCATGGTCATTTGCACAAGGTAGGAGCTCTGGCTGCTGAACAAGGGTGCTTCTTGTCAGCATTCACACTCACTTCTGCAGCTCAAGCTTTTTTTTTCCTCCCCCCCTTCCCCTTACTGGACGGAATCTTTGGCTTCCACTGCTGCTCAAACCCTCTTCCCAAACACACAGACTCTGCAGATGAGACATGAAATGTCATTCCTTGAAGGTGTTTTTAAATATGAAAAAACTCCATAGTGGGTTGGTCTAATCCATAAAAATCCATAGTGGATTGGTCTAGAATCAGCAAGTGAATTATTTCAGTTAGAATGAGCTAACCTGTAAGGAGTGACTGCAGCAATGTTGCATGGTTTAGTCTGCTGAGGTCAGGCAAACCTCATGGAGTGGTAGAAAAATCATTCTTCTGGGTTATTAATATTTTGCATCTGAACCTAGGAGAGGTTTCATAAATGAAGGAATCAGGAACATTCCAGTAGGTGGTTCCAGCTTCAATAAATGAAGAGCTGCTGTTACTCATTTTCTGGTCTGTACATGGGAAAGTGAAGTTGTTTAACTCTTAGGTCATCTTGAGTGCACTTATCTGCCCCAAAAACACAGCTCACAGAAGCACAACTCCCCTTTCTTCTGGGGCTAACTTAATATCATCAACTACTGCAGATTCATCAGCAAGGAGATCCTGACAATCCGGGAAGCTGTCTGGCTGACAGACAACACCTACAAATATGAAGATTTGGTCAGAATGATGGGTGAGATTATTTCTGCCCTAGAAGGAAAAATAAGGGTGAGTTTGGAAAGCAGATGGAACGTTGCACTCCCTTGAAGCAAGCTGTTGCCATGAGCACTTCTCCTGACCCTCAGCGTGGGGTTTTTGGTGGGTGTTCTCAGTCAGCTGTGGAGACTTTGTAGCCACATGCTCTGAAAAATGCACAACCTCTGCCTTCTGTAGAGGTTAAAACTGGAAACAACATTTCTACTTTCACTGGAGAATGTTTCAATGGCAGTGTAGTAGTTTAAAAAAAAAAAAAGTAATGTAAACAGCATCTCCTGGCAACAAGTATTCTAAGTATGACAGTCATTGAACTTGGAAAAGGCCTTAATACTAGGTACTCATCATTTATTTGCAACATTTGTTCTCTTCTTGCACTAGATCCCTACCATTGTGGATTACAAAGAAGTACTGTCAAACATAGTGGTGCTGGAGAGAAGAACTCTTCACCTTTACAGCTTCATCTGTGAACTGTCACTCTTAAACACGAGTCTCTGTGTGTATTCCCCAGCTCAGCTGGCTGCTGCAGCACTGCTGCTGGCTAAGATCCTGCACAAGCAAGGTGAGGAGCTTTGCCTTAAGTGGAGCCGCAGCATAGTCTTGGATTTCTGCTGGGTTTTTGTTGGTCTGTTTGGGTTTGTGTGTGTTATTTTGTCTTGGTCAACTTGTCCCAGTCACTGGGCTGGGGGAGCAGGGAGGGGAGAAGATTCACAGAATTGGTTTGGTTGGAAGAGACCTTTAAGGTCAGAGTCCAACCATTAACCCAGCACTGCCAGGTGCATCTGCCTCAGCACCCCATCTCCACAGCTTGGAAACCCCTCCAGGGATGGGGACTCCACCCCTGCCCTGGGCAGCCTGGGACAGGCCTTGGCAACACTGACCTCAATCTCCCCTGGTGCAACTTGAGGCTTTTGCCTTTTGTTCTGTCATTTGTTCCTTGGGAGAAGAGACCAACCCCACCTGTGAGCTGTCAGAGCCAGAAGGTCTCCCCTGAGCCTCCTTCTCTCCAGGCTCAACCACCCCAGGTCCCTCAGCTGCTCCTCCCCACACTCCTGCTCCAGACCCTTCCCCAGCTCCACTGCCCTTCCCTGACCACGCTCCAGCCCCAAAATGTCCTTCTGAGAGTGAAGAGCCCAGAACTGACCCCAGGATTCAAGGTGCAGCCTCCCCAGTCCAGAGGGGGACATAGGGTGACAGCTCTAAGATTTCAGAATGAAGAGCTGAGTTCAGTCTGTTTTACCTCTTAATAGTGATGATGGGCAGGAGTATTAACATCAGACTATGCAAGTGTTGTGTTTAACTGAGACTAAAGATTTCTGTACTGACTAAAGATGTACTGAAGCTACATCTTCAGTTTGGCAGGTAAACCTATTCCCTGAAGCTGCTTGTGAACTTGAATGAGCTATGTAGAGGTGTAAGCTTAACATCATCATCTTCATCCCAATGGGAAACAAACCCAAAAGCAAACCTGTCTAATGACAGAACTACCAGGAGTGTGAAATGGTAATATGTGTTCTCTTCTACAGCACACCCCTGGACCAGCCAACTGGCAGAATGCACCAGCTTCACTCTTGAAGACCTGTTGCCCTGTGTGCTAAGCCTCTACCAAAAGTGGTAATAGTTCTGGAGCTCTGTTGGGGAGGGTGCACAAGTACATGGATCTCAGCTCTTGCAGACATGCTACATCTCCAGTCAGCCTGTCCCATTGAAGGAGGTGGCTCTGGGAAACTGCCTCAGGCCTAGAGGCCAATTGAGGGACAACCCTTCTGTTTCTGTCAACTGGTGGGGGCCCTGGGTTACAGAATGTGGTGCTCCTCAAAGTTTAATGAGTTTCAGCTTGCCAAACAGCACTGCAGCTGGCTTAGTGGTGAGCTTCAGAATGGAGTTCCAGCAGTAAAGGCAGCTGGTTTTTGAAAGAGTGCAAGGCAAATACCTTGTTCAGCTCAAGGAACAGAAAGGGAGTTAGATGCTCATAAGTTTAGAACCCAGGTGAACTGGCTGGTGCTGAAACACCAAGCTCCTCAGCACAGAGCTGAGATGGACAGAAAGCACCTAAACTGGCAGGTTTTGATAACAGGACTTCATCTCATCCATTCTAAGACTGGAGATGTCATCTTTTGTTTCCAGTTTCCATGATGATGTCCCAAAGGATTACAGGCAGGTGTCCCTAACTGCAGTGAAGCAACGATTTGAAGATGAGCGTTATGAAGAAATAGGCAAAGAAAAGGTGGGTGAGCTCTCTGTCTGCCTTCATTTGCTGCTGTCTGACACCCAGAGCAAAGCTCCTCTCTGCCAGGGTGTAGTAAACTTCAAACAACAGGTTACAACATCAGACTTCTGGAGGAGAGAGGATCTAAAGTGGTAGTTTTAACCTTGATCTGTGGGGTCTGTAACTGTTCCGAGTGAGTATAAGTGGGATGGATTTCTCCTAGAAAATGAAGAACCTCCTGGTTTCTTATTCCTTCTGGGAATATCATGGTCTAATTCCTAGTGGCTTTCTGATTTTTCAGATGATGAGCTACAGCCAGCTCTGCTCATTGTTGGGTGTGAAACAGGAGGACCCAGAGCCCAGTCCCTTGCACACGAACGTGGTGGAAATCCAGACTTTCCTTAGCTCTCCCTGTGGAAAGAGAACTAAAAGGCCAGTAGAACTCATCCCTGAAATGTCAGCACAAGCCTTTCTTTCCTCCTCCCTGCTCTCATGACAATTCATACTTAAATAAGCTAATTTTTTCCATAATTACCTTGACTTGACTATTAAAAGAGCTGAAAAGAAGCCTTGATTTTTAATGTGACTTGTGGATTTTCTTGCTGCAGGAGGAGGGAAGACAGCATTCAGGATGACAGAGGCAGCTTTGTGACTACACCCACTGCAGAGCTGTCCACCCAGGAAGAAAGTCTTCTGGATAACTTCCTAGACTGGAGTCTGGATACCTGCTCTGGTTATGAAGGTGATCAGGAAAGTGAAGGCGAGAGAGAAGGAGATGGTGAGGGCTTTATTCTTACACAAAACAGAGAAATCATACTGTCTTTTGAGCTTTGCTTAGAACTGTTTCTCAGGCAACAGAAGCCTGACCTTTGAGCTGAAGACAAGTTGGAAAAACTCTTCCCCCTTCCCCAGTGGTTATAACTGTTAAACTATTTTAGAGGTATAGATCAGTTTTTTTCCCTGTACTGCTTCAGAAGGTGATGAAGGGGGTTGTACCTGCTTAGATTTCCAAGTGAGACTGTCTCCAGAAATCCATCATTTTGAGCAGCATGGTTTTGTTAGAAATTCTTAGCTCTCAAAGAAGAGGCAGGCATCCACATGTAGACAAAGCTACTGTTTTGTCTCACAGGTAACTTGGCAGGAATAGTTTCTAACCTAGAACCTGGAGATGTCTTT
>VYZU01076647.1:0-23682 GCA_013401355.1 Ceyx cyanopectus
GGAGGAGCAGCAGCAGTTGGACATGACCACCACCTGGCTAGTGCTGATGGAACGAGGGCACAAAGGGGGGTGGGACAGCACCATGCTATCTGCTACACGGAGAAACTCCAAACGTGGAGCCGCTGAGCTCGCTCGGTCTCAAACCACGCTGCCCTTGGCTTTAAGGGACCGTGGTCTGTCTGCACCGGGGGAGGATCCAGAGAGAGGAACTATAGAGTTTGGACTGAGGGACATTGGCAGAGCTGTGTGTAGGAAGCCTACGGCTGAAAAATGCAGGGGGGCTGCAAGCCTGGCCCGAGATGTTTGGCAGAACTACTCTAGGGTGACAGGAACGGTCCTCCTACGCCCGCTCTCGTTCTAATACAATCAGTCCTGCCTTCTGCCAGAAATCAACACCCTTCAGCCTGAGGGAGCATTAACCTCTGCGCACACCCAGCCCCTCACAGCACGGGACCAGTCGCACGCGTCAGACACCACCGCTGCCGGCTTGTTGTGCACCAGGCCTGCCCAGTCTGCAGAGAACAGCAAAGGCTCCCCAGGCAGCTGCCCGCTGGGGGATGCTCACAGCATGCGGGGACCGTGGCAACATGCAGTGCAGAGGGCCCCCAGCCTCCTCTGGCCCTTACCGTGTGTGCTGCTGCAGGTGGGAGAGCTGGCGGAAGGCCTTCTGGCAGTAGCTGCACGTGTAGGGCTTGGCCCCTGAGTGGATGCGAATGTGCTGGGCCAGGTAGGAGCTGTTGGCGAAGCTCTTGGAGCAGTGAGGACACTTGTGTGGCTTTGTCTCCGTGTGGGACTTGGAGTGGATCTGCATCTCCGACTTGGAGTAGAAGGTCAGCGAACACATCCGGCACCTACGACCGGGGTAAGGGGAAGAGACAGTGTCACGGGGGGGGCAAGCCCCAGTAGGAATCAGCTCTAACTGGGCAGGGTCTTCCACACTGAGTGAAGACAGGACATGTTCCTGCTATGTGGCTCCAGGGAGGCTTCATCTGGGATGCTGTGCTTGGCTGCAATTTCTCTATCCCCAGGTGGGCAAACTAGAGCTAGGAACTGTCAGGAGAGACCAAACGATACCTCGGAGCCAGACAAGGAAAGGTCTTGGAAGTATCAAAACTTGTTAGGCTTACAAGGGAGACAGGGCAGCACTTTGAAAATTTTCCAACAGCAATCTGAAGGGGACGGGAAGAGTGATTCCCGGACAAAACCCACTTTGTTCATCTATGATTTCAGTCAAAACAAAGGTTGGAAAACCTGGAAATCTCAGGTCAAGGTTCATCTTCATAACAGAAGCTAATTTCATGTATTGTAAAGTCTACAAAAGCAGTTATGGCCAAAACCACTTAACTCTGCTCCATTAAGACACTCGAGTATTTAGAATAAAAAATTCCAGGAATAAGAACAGTGCTGCTTTCCTGGTTGGGGTAGGGGGGTGGTCTCAGAAAAATACTCAGGATATCAAATGTGGTGTTTCTGGTGTTTTCACTGGTCTAATGGGCTTCCATCATTTCAACTTTACTGATGTGATGCAAAATGTTTTGTCTAGACATTTGGATCCATCTGTTCCCACAACGATCCAACCCATATTTGATAACACACAGACTCTGAACAGGAAGAAGCAGTTGGCATCTATCTGCCATTGATGCTGTTGTTAAAATCTGCTCCTCCATCATGACACCAGGCTGGTAAGAGAAGCTTGCACTGTTTTACCATCCAAGGTAAAAAAACCCACTCTTGTGATTGGTAATATGACAGATAGAAGGTGCATTCAAATTACTGGACTTTGTTGTTGCTTTGGTTTTGTTGTTTATTTCTTTTTTTTTCCAAATGTGTGCCAGCCAAGAGGCAGGGTTAGGCTTTCTCTCTGTCAGAGTTACAGTTTTTCCTTTGCAGACTTTTCAATCAAGCAAGACAAAACTGAACCTGTACTTGGAACTTCCAGGGTCACATCTGAGTGAAAAAAAAATGCTGCCCAGAAGCCCAGCTACCAGGAATTCAAACCTTCACAGCAGGGTTTGTCTGGGAATTTCCTCCAGTTTTACAAGTGTTTACAAAACTGCTCAGTGCCAAGAGCCTCAAGAGTTGATCCTGCTCTTCCCAATATCCATCTCCTCCCAGAGGGTGTTTCATTACATCTATTGACATGGGAGGCAGAGGCTTCATGCAGTATGTGGCCTGATTGATGTATGTACTGTAGGCAATATTTATCCAGCACCTACCTTAACTTCCACAGGCACATCCAAGCCACAGCTTGATTTTAAGCCATGCCTCCCTAGCAAGCACACCACCAAACACCTGCTGTAACACCCTTTAATTCTCTGGCATCATTCCTTTGAGTAGCTCTGAATTTATACACCTAGCTATGTGGTTTGTTCCAGACTTTCCAAAATGTTTGAAGCTGGACTTGAACACAGCACACACATTTTGCAGCTCTCAAGTCTGGCACGGGGAGGATTGCACCCTTGAAAGCAGCAATGCTACAGAGAACTCTGAGGTGAATCCTGACCTGAAAAAGACCTCTGAGTCACTAACTCCACGTCCCTGGTAATGCAAGCAATTCTAGCATAATGCCATTGCTTTTATCCAGCCCTTTCTCAGCTGATGCTTACAGAACCACAATGTTAGGGATTGGAAGGGACCTAGAGGATCATCTAGTCCAATCCCCTTTAATTCCATCACTCAACTGAGCTCTGCTCCACAATATCAAGTCCTCTGCTAAGGAACCATTTGGCTGAGAACAAGCTCAGTGCAATGCTGGGCTACCAGGTCTCATCAAAACCAAAGGGGAACAGCAGGTATCATTTTTTAAACAGAAATGCTGGTTTTGCAACAGCCTGTCTCATCCTGAAGCCCGGGTAAGTCAATATTTATTGACAAACTCAGCTAAGTTCAGCAAACTCCAGGAATGATGGCATGTGGAAAATCAGCTCTGCAGTAAAGATCCACTGAACCCAGTCTAGCTAGGTCTGGAGAAAAGCTTATAGTATAGCTTGGTCAATACCCATATAAATCTGTGTAGGGAGGGAAGTATCAATTATATGGGCTTTTTTTTTATGATCAGAGAAAGGGATAATGACAGTAACTGACAGTAGAAGTTAAAACAAAAAAATCCAAGAGGAAATAGGATCATTGCAACCCCGAGGATAATGCATCTTTGGAACAAAGCTTGGAGGCTCTACTATGGTCTCAATCCCTTGGCCCCTACAGTCAATATTTTGGCAATTCAGATACTTTTCTGAGTAAACTACCTTTCTAAAAGTTTTGCTTTAGTTTCAATTCAATGCTGGGCACCCATCTTTTCTGTGCTGTACACACGACTATATATTTTTAACAGTCTATTTAATGTTCTGAAAAATTCATGTACTTTACTACGTCAACAAGTCCAAGTCGTCCTATGCATTAATTCTGTAGTGCCATAAAGCCATCTACTTTCTTTTCCATAAGTAAAGGATGCACCAAAGTGACTTGTTTTGTCAGGTAACTGCCTTCAGGTCAGCAATTCCATCAAATAAACTTTAATGAAGAGAAACAACCTGATCAACCTTTTCCATTTGCAAAATGGAAGTGTGAAGAAGGTATTTCAAAACCTCTCCAGCACTTCCATAAAAAAGGAAGATAGGCTGGACTGCTGGCAAAACCACCACACACATCCCACCACAAAACCAAACCAAACCAAAAAACCCCCAACCAACCAACCAAGACTAAAAATGTGAACCCCTCTTGTCTGAATTTAGCAGCTATGGACAGCCCAGGATTGTTTTTCAAACCACATGTACAAAGAAATTTTGCAAGGACTCATTTTCCCAACCATCTAATTATCATCAGCTCTGAGAGGGCAAGAATGTCATGCAGCATGAACAGATTAATGAGCCTTTTGAGTTAAGAAAAGCCCCAGAAGACATCAGAAAGCTGCACTCCTGAGAGTTTTAGATTGTATGGTATCAGGCACTTTTCAGGGGAACAAATGATGCATTTAATTAAGGGCTTTGCATTCTGCCTCACACAACAGCAAGTATTAAAGGGGAGGATGCAATCAGCCCTCTAGTGGGCAAATATGGATTTTTTATAAGTCTTAAATCTATGTGGATAAGGAAAACATCACATCTGACACTGGTCAGTGTTGCACTGTTCTCCATCAGTGAATCTCCAGGCTGGAGAGAGGAAAAGCTGAAAGTGCTCCTTGCTAAGCATGAGCAAAACACTGTAAGAAATAATTGTTATCTTCCCCTCTGGATAATATCCATTTTTAATCTTTTGCCCCCAGTGTGCTTCTAAACCACCAGTGTTTTTACTTGCTCTCCAAAACACAGTGCCAGCAATGAGTGCAGCACTCCCACTGGCAGCATGGCACAACATCCCTGCAGCTGCCTGTTGTGGTGCTGCCAATTTAGATGGCCTAGGAGAACATATCCTTAATAATCCAGAGCTTCATATAAACAGTTCATTTAGTACCTAGCTATATGCCAGGGATCAAAAGTAACCACTTCCCATGTTTATAATCCTTCCTTTTTATAGGGACTCTGCAGGGAAATAAAGTGAGACATTCAGAGAATATTAATGTCAGACAGAAACACCCTCAAAACCATGAAATGCCAGTAGAAGGTGGAAACACCATTCTAATTCTGGTCCCACATGAAAGTCATCATGATGAGTCACAGACAAAATGATGCTTATAGCAGCTACACTACAACTCTGAGCACACAGGGGTTGTTTTTTTTCTACTTTTTATGGAATGTTCTCCCTCATTCATCAGATGCTGTTATGAGAGAAAATACCATCTGACATACCAGCACATAGTAAAATCTCCCTAACGTGAATTAACAGCATTTTTCAATCAAGTGCTTAATTAATCAGCATCCCAGTTGTCAAACTATGTAAGCTTTTGCATGGCTTGGAGAATTCCAGTTCTAGTATCTGCTGAGATTAGCCTCAATGAGTCCTTGCTCCTTCTGTTAGGGCACAAATACAAGTTAGACCACAAATTTGGGGAAAAAAAATAATAAAAAAATAAAATAAAATCAAAGTTTGAAGTCTGAAGTTAAACTAGATGGTAAGAGCAAGTTTAGGCTGTCAGAGTCTGCAGTTCACTTAGCAAGGAAAGAAAAGCACTGCCTCTGCAAGGCAGGGTGACTGGAGTACTTAAGCATATTAATGGATACACTGTGGGAAATACTAATTTAACCCTCACATTCCTCAACTGTTTAAAGCTGAAGCTAAGCTTTTTCTTGCTGATTTTGCAGGAGGCAGGGGCACAGAACTAACATCCAAGCACCAACTCCCATTCAAAAGTTAGCAAGGTGCTTCCTTTTGCCCACTGCCACAACTACCAAATCTATCAGTGAGCCTAGAACAAAAAGAGGCTCAGAAGCAAGCACTGGCAGATTTGGAAGTGCCAGAAGGAGGGTCTTTTCTGTCACCATGATTTGGCTCTGCAGGGCAGGCACATTCTGCTACCACCTTAGTGACTGTTGCCACAGAACTGCAGCCTTGTTGTGCTGCAGATACTTAAGCATTTGGGTTTTTTCACCTTCAGCCTGTACCTCAAGCCTCCTCCACCAATTCCAGCCTCATGCAGCACAACTGCTCAGCTGTTGCAGCCACCACTGAAGGGTCTGGGTTCCATAAGCACTCACCTGTCCCCACCATGCCCAGCTTTGATTTTTTTTCCTAAGAGAAGGGAGTGGCAAGAGACAGAGGAATGAGTGAAACACAGAGAGACATCCCTACTAACTCTGAGTGGTCAAACTGGCACCACCAACCCCTTCCTTTTTTTTTTTTTGCCTTTAAAGGGAAACTCATGCATTCAAATCATAGCTCCTATATATTTCTATGCTGCAGCTATGAGATGCAATGATTCTACAAAGCAAAATGTGGCCTGACATGTAACAGAGGATTATTGATGACATCTGAAAGAGATGATGGGTTTGGATATCTTAATTATTTCAAGATAATTCTCTGTGGTCATTTTTAGCCTGCAACAAATGTGAATCCACTGAAGCCCAGACCTAACACATCTGCACACACTTCAAGACAAGATTATCTGCAGGCTGCACGTGGCTGCAGGACAGCACAGCAATCTACAGCAGAGGCAAACAATCTACAATTCTTCAGACCAGCAATCAAATACCTTCTCCAAATCACACTTCTCAGTTCTGCAACTTCACCTCCACACGTTGGGGTTGTTTTTTTTTTAATGAAACATACCTTTCAGGCTCTGACGGAACATGCAGGACTCTGACAGGCTGTCATGTACACAATACATAATCCAGGATGGTGTCAGAATGCATTGACTCAACAGGGCCAAATTAATGTCATCAGGTAAGATGGAGTTCTCTCTCCCTACTCCAAAGTGTTAACTACCCCTCCACGTTCCTCTGCACACACTCACCCCATTCACAGGCAAGTAGTAAAATTTAAACCCAGGGCTGCAGACCCCTTACTGTTAATTCCTCCTGTTTGGCACCACGATGACCTGAGAGCACACATGGGCACACACACAGCAGAAGAAAACTGAACCATAGCACAGGTTTGAATTTTCTGATACCCTGAGGCACGTGGTCAGTCCTAATTCTGACATTTTTTTCTGACTTGCAAGCACAGAATTTGTGCACAAAGCAGATCTCACGTGTACAAACTGTGGATGTGCACCTGTCCCCCTTGTGTTGAGTTTTGAGACCAGAAGCCAATTTCAGCCAAATGGGGAAGAGGGACAAGGACCTTCAAGTCACCACAAGTCCAACACAAATATGCAGCTAAGAAGAGACCCTCTTGAAGCCCCCTGCTGAGGGAAAGGCTGGTAAGCTCACCCTTGGTTAGATATCAGAGGATCCATACAGGAGAGGGTCGCTGGCAACCAGGCTTCATTAGTTCCGCTGCTCACGGAACCACTTGTTAAAAAAAGCAAAGAGAAATTCCAACATGTGGCGTCCCCCTGCCACCCACAGTGCTCAGCAGCAAGCCAAAGAGCCACTGCAGCTTGCAGGAGAAAGCACAGCAAGGGGAGTTGGGCACCTTTCCCTAGCCCTGGAGGGGGACAGGGGCGGGCACGTTCTCATGCTGGCACCAGGAGCCAAAACAAAGGAGTTAAATTGGGATTTATTGGGTTGAATCTTTCTAGGCATTGGAGGGAATGTGGTCAAGCTTTCTGCCTCACCCCTCAAACTCAATTCCCTCTCTGCCCTTAGCCTTCTGGCCTGCAATCCCCTCTCTACCACACCAAGACCCAAGCTCTTTACCCACGTGCCCCAGCCTCTTTACTGCAGTGGCTGCACCCTGTTTCATCCCTTGTCACATCACATTAGCCTTCTGTGCCCTGCTCCTCTTGTCTGGCCACAGCCCGTGCTCATGTCCCACTGTTCTGCCAGTCTCAAGTATCTACTAATTTTCCAGCCCCAGATCTGGTTCTTGCCTCCTCACCTGTCTTGGCCCTTCACAGCTCATCTCTGCACCACCTCTCCCTTGCTAACAGGCTCCCCATCACACTGATCCTTTCCCTAGGTTGCAGGCTGTAGCATTTTCTTTCTCCTCCTTTCCAATTCCCAGCTCTGCTCTACCAAGTTTCCAGACTCCCTGAACGTGGTCAGCTCCAGGCCTGTCCCATATCTCTTTCTCACCCCTCCTACACCGGGGTGAAGCAGCATCTTTGCACACCCTGCCTTTGTGCCCATCAGACAGGGGAGGTTGCTGCCACCCCTGGGCACAACAGACTCCCTTCTGAAGCAGAAGAACAAGCACTGTGACTGGCAGAAAAGCATGCCTGGCCATTCTCTGCTGGTCTAGGAGATGCTTATCACTGCAGAGAGTACACAGGTAGTCTAGCCTCATGTAGAAACTGAGAGAAGCTGGAGTGTATCTGTCTCTTCTGTGGAGATGGAGTCTGCTCAGTGCCTGGGGTCAAGCAAGAAACAGCAAAGAGGATATAATCTTTGCATAATTCAACTTTCAAACTATAAGGCATCTCAGAACATGCTCAAGATATTTTTTTTCCAAGCTTACAACTTGGCAAAATATGCTTGTATTTTTTTTTACAGATCTATGTAAAATCTCCAGATCTATGTGGCTGAGAAAAGGCACAGCCATCAAATCTACCTCGTTGTCTGCAAGCAACACCATGGTCAGCAAAAGCCTCACACCTTTTCTTTTCAAACCAAAACCTAGTCACAAAGATTCCTGCACCACTTTTACAGCAAAGGACTAATCCACATCTCCAAATGATACAGCAGCAAAACAGATGCTGTTTGATGGAACAGGAATCTCTACATTCAGCAGAGAAAGGAATAAGCTGCAACACATGTTATCATCTTTGTGCCCCAGTTGTTTCCAAGCCTGCCTTGATGTGCTGCCCATCCAAGGCCTTACTCTGTCTTCACCAACACACTAGGAACCAGGAATTCTAGCAATCAGCCTCCTCCCCAGGCACTCAGGACAGGAGAGCTCACAGAGTTCTGAAAGAACCTTGAAAACAAAGCAAAACAAAACAAAAATAGAATCTGACAAAATAATTCCAGGCTTTGGGAACTGGGTATTAAAGAAAAAAGGCATAGTGAGCCTTCCAGGCAGCTGACTGGGTAGCCCTCAGTGTGTTATTGCAAGAATTAGTGAAATCATACAAATGTAGACATATGAGTAGCACAAGCAACTCCTCCTCTTGCCTGAGAAGGGAGCAGTGGATAAACCTTACTCACAATCTTAATTTAGCCAGGCTGCCTGCATACTGTAGTAACAGGAACTCCCCAAATTGTCCTCTAGAATACAGAGGGAGTGCTCCAAGTTTTAACTTGCAGGTCTATTCCTGTCTGCAGGACACAATTGCACTGTATTTTACAAAGGTTTTCTCTCCCCCAGCTCCAAGAGAAGACAGACAGCATCTTCCTTGCTTGTTTCAGCAATCACCTTTAGCTCAAAGCTTGCACAGAGGAAGCACCAGCCAAAGAGGAGGATCCAAAGAGGGCAGAAGTACTTCTTGGTGGTCTTCAATAAATAAGAAATCCCAATTTAGCCATCTCCCACCTTCACCCTGCTCAGAGGACAACCTGCTTGGGAGGGAGGTGGGAGGAAAAGGTACCACACTCAGACTGATCATGGCAATGTGAAACCTCCCTGATTGATATGCCTACAAAGAAACATTTTTTCCCCCTGCAAAATGTTTTTTCATTAAATCTTACACAGGCTCTGTGTGTTCATAAAGTTTTTGCTGAGTCACTCCACCTGGTCTTGGGCATTTGTTTTTTTAACTTAAACGAGGAGCTCTAATGAAAGCCTTGGTTCAGCTTTTAATTCTAGTGTTCACCACCAATTGTGCCCCTTGTAAATACATATTTAACAACCTAATTAGCAACCCAGACTGTAAGCAGCTTGAGTAGTGTGGAATTGTGGCTGAGGCCCAAAATAAATGGTGGGATTACAAACAGCAAACTATCTAACACACCCACCCCTCTGACTAGATTCTCCAAGTGGAAAAACTGTGACATTGGGTAAGAGAATAAAAAGGCTTGGAGGTTTTTTTACCTATTTAATGGGATTGATTTAAAAATGAAAACATTTTTTAAATGCTATACTTAAAAATGAAACAGCTCCTAGGGTGGATATACTGATTCTGTCTGGATACCTTCATATTGTTATGATTTAATTCCAGAAACCTAACTAAAACTGTACTCAAAAAAGAGGGTCCAGCATGGCAGAGGGGAAACTGAGACAGGATCATGGGCATGTAGCAGGGAAGTGAGAAGAGCTGGGGACCATCTGTGGCTTCTGTTTCCATCTGGCTTCCACTCTTACAGATCTTAACCATCCTCAGAAACACCTACCCCTAAATCACCTGCATGTGCTCCTGCTTCCCAACCACTCCAGACCACCACACTTCCCCCCTAGCATCTGCCTGCTCTGTTTGGTTCCCATCTTCTCTAAACACCCACACTCCCAGCCCTCTGGTTCAAGCCCTCCCTCTTAGTTAATCTCTCCCTTTCCCAATACTCACTTTTAAACTCAGGCCACATCCCTCCAAGCCCAGAAACCCAACCTCAGGGCTCAGAACTCTCTCCCTCTTATATGATACCCTTAGGGCTCTGCAACACCCTTACACCTAATTCAGAAATACACTGCTGCATTCTGCAGTCTACCAGCCTGCTAACTGGCCTGGCATCAAGGGTATGATGACATCCTGGTCATTAAGGAACCTAGTAACATTAACATCTTTCTATCCATGAAATCAAGGCTGTCCCAACTACAAAGGAGATCTTTAGTTTTGGGCCAACCCACCAGATTGCAAATACTCCTGATTAGAGAGAAAACTCAACTCTTCCTACAGCTGAAAGGTTCTGTACTCAGGGACCCTCCAGGGAAAAGGCACAGATCTCTCCTTCCACAGTAACCCTTGCAAGAGTTAAACACCCCCCCCCTCCCCGTGTCCATGCAGTGTTAGGTGAGGTTTAAGCCCACTCCCCACCTGTATGTCTTGCCATCCTTGTGCTGGTCCTCATCGTCCTCGTTTGACAGGACAAAGGGGTCACTCATCTCTGGCAGCCCTGACTCCTGCAATCGTTTCTTCTTCCGGCCCCGGGGCGGTTTGGGGGCGACACCCCCACCCCCGCCACCCCCACCCCCTTCCGAGAGGGTGGTCGTCCCTTTCTTGGACAGGTCGGGAACCACCTGGAGGGCTGCCTGGGAGCCAGGGGGCAGTGCAGAGACAATCATGGGAGCCGAGATGGGGAAGGTTTGGGCAGAGGCAGCTGTGGTCACCAGGGAACCTGATGGGGAAGTTATTACCAGACCAGGACCTGTGAACAGAGGCAGAGGGATGTCATTAGTCATTACATCTCTAATGAAGTTCCAACCTCCCTGAGCCAAGGGAGTGAGGTTTATGCCCATAGGAGCAGCTGACCCTCCCCCACCACATTCCCAGAGGGTGCTGTGTGGAGTGCCCAGAGGTTCAGGGGGACACCACAGCAGGGCAGTCCACGCCAGCAGCAGTGCTGTGAGCGAGCTCCACCCACAAAGGGTTCTTCTCCAGGCCCCCAACGTCCACTCATCACCTCACAATCTCCCCTGTAGGCTGCTGAGGTCTCTGGAGTCCCTACCTGCTGTCATGAGCCCGGCAGACTGCACTGGTACCACGGTGATGTTCTGGGTCACAGGGGCTTGGCTGTGTGGTGTCAGCTGCTCTGGCTTGGTGTCCGAGTCCATGGAGATACCAGTGGGCAGGGCCACAGAGGTGGGGACTGTCAGCAGGGCAGGGTAGTGGGGGGGAGCCAGACCACAGCCCTTCTCCGTGGGCAGCAGCTGCTCCTTCATCTTGTTAATAAACATGGTGTTCTCAATCTAAACAGGTGGGAAGAGCTGCTTTTAGGACAACACCCTGGCACCACTTCTCCCAGCAGGTGGCTGAGCAAGAAATGCGACAGAAACACTTCTGGCAGGAGGCAGGAGCACGGGTTGGATGACAAAGGTCTTACCTGTCCCGAGACGGTGGGCACTGCTGGCCAGAAGTACGGGGAGGAGTTGAAATGAGATTCTTCCATCCTAGCTGGGCACAGAGGGGGGGGAAAAGAAAGGGGGGAAGGGCAGAGGAATGGAGGAGGAAGACAGAGACACACGTACACAAACACACACACAAAAAGAACATTAAACCCAAAGAGACTCCGAGGTGGAACTGACTCAGTCTGGTGCTGTGCCAGTTCCTTCATCTCCCCTATCCTGCTTTAGCAACTTCTCCCCACTTCTGAGATATCAGAATACTATTTTCAGGGGAAAAGGGTGACTGCTATTCCCATTGGCTTGGGCCCACCTCAAATTCCTCCTGCCCACCAATCCTCTATGCAAAAAAAAAGTACTGACTACAAACCCAGAACACCCCCAAAATTCCCCAGTCATCACCCACCCAAGTGCATGGCATGAATGATAAAGTCTGTACATCTGCAGCCTAGCAAATATACAGCTGAAAACCACTTTTCACTGTCACGGGTGGTCTGACCCCACAAACAGTGACAATGTTGGACCCTGCCTGTCCCTCCACCCCAGCTCAACACTAAGGACCCAGCAGCATTGTGTTACACAGAGGAAGACAGGCAGAGAGAGGGAAGTAGCTTTGCCCAAGACAGAGCCACAGCAGGCCAAGAAGTCCAACAATGCTCCTAACTCCCTGCTGCCCACCACTCCGACCACCCCAGCCCACTCTCAACAGAAACCCGGATGTGTCACTCAGTTTTCCTGCCAGGCAGCCCCTCCACTCTCATGCAGTGAGACTAGGCAGTGGGGAAATCACCTCCCTGGCCCTGTTCTAAACTCTCTTTTCCAGCGAGATCATGTCACAGCTGCCTACAGCTCTCCTCATCCCCAGCCCTGGGACAAGATTTTGCAGGACACTGTCTCCAGCCAAGTGCCCACTGCTGCATTTCAGTTCTCCATGCAGCTCAGCTCGAGACCAGAGACAGCCCTCTGAAGGCAGAGGCATAACCTCTGGCTGAAGAACCCCTTTTCATTCTAATTGTCACATTCCTCTGTGTTGCAGGATTAAGTGACTAAGTTTGTAACTCTCAGGAAAGCCACATTCAAAAACTAAAGGAGTGTTTCCTGCAGCACAACACACACCTATTCCTGCACAAACTGGTAGGCAAAACCCTTGTGATGCTCCAATAGCATGTGGCAGAGCAAGGCACTCAAACAAAGCCAGCACTGTAGGTTTCTCAAGCAGCTAGCTGCAAATTGCCCCACTCCTATTTCTGTTATGATGTGGCAGCAGTTTAATTAAGGAGTAAATATTGTTTCTTAAGGGCCTATCTCAAGCATCAGATAAACTGAGGAGTGTGCCCCGAGTAGCATGAAACACTTACTTTCCAGAGGTGTATTTGGGCAGAATAAATACATGTGGAATTGCTGTGTGGGAGCCAAAATGCAAAAGATCTTTTTTCCTCAAGAGAAGCAGTATTTAAACGAACCAAACGACCTGACAATTTTGTTTTTACAAATTCCTGGTGCAACAGCAAAAGCCAAGTGCTCCTGCCTCACTCCCTCACTCCAAATCAACCCACAAACAAATAAACACACTTCAGGATGTATTATTTACCTTGCACTGGTGGCATGCAGTCAGCCTGCTGGCTGCCTGACTGAATCACTCTGGATTTACACTGCTGTGATTCAATCAGAATCCAATGGGGCAAGATTCTCACCTTCCTTCCTCTGCTCTTTTCTAAGCCCAATTAAGTGCACTGCCCACAGTAAGACCCTGTGGATGTAATGCTTAATTGCACGAGGTTTTTCTTCCACAAGATGGGCAAATATCAAAAGATAACAGGTTCTTGGCAATATAAGAATATAGAGTGGCACATAATAATCAGCTGCATTTTCCAATTAAGCTTGGTAATTGTCCAAGACTCCCTTGGATTCAACTGCAAGTTTCAGGAGTTAAACAGAGGTGCCAGTTTAAACAAAAACCTCACAACAGTTTTCTTATTTCCAGAGCACAGGGAATGAAAGGCAACTCCATTTCCAGCTTTTAGAATGCAAGCTTGCCCAGGCCAGGGCACTCAGGGGCTGCCTGTCTCCACCTAGACCCTCACCACAACCTCACAGAGCACCTAACCTCTGCTTGCTCAGTTAACAAAGGCTGCAAGTCAAAAGAAGGCTCTCGTTGACTCTCCAAAGGTGACTACACTGCTGTGGTTGAACTCTCTCAGAATACACCTCCACATCCAAGATTCTTCACACCCGGGCAGCTCTCTGGCCTCAGAACTTTTGGCTTGAAAGGCTGAAGGGAGATGAAGTTATCAGAGTGCAAAGTAAAAGGAGAAATGGGGTAAAAGTTGAAGCTTTCATGCAATCTCACTAGCAAAATCTTCCAAAGGGAGAAAAAGAAGGTAAGATTCCTCCACCAAACCACTGCCCTAATGCCACTAACCTGTCCCTCCCCTCCCCTTTAGTTTTTAGGCTAAGGGCTATTTGGAAAACATTCACCCCCTATTTGCAGCCCCCACTTGAAAGCTGCTCACACTTACTTTACCAGAAACTCTGCACGTAACCCTTCCAATTGCTCTAGAACTACCAGACACGGGCTGGAGCTTCAACCCTGAACCACAGCACATCCCCACCGCAGTGCCTTCATCATCCCAGCTTCCACAAACAGGCCAGAGATGGGACCTTCTTCCTATCCACCAGTCTAGTGTTAGACAAAGGTCGACATACCCTCCTGTTATAAACCACAACCACTTGCTGTGTGCAGACCAGAAATGTACAAACACCAAATAAACGACCGAACGGACCAGCAAACTCACAAGGGAAAAGGAATCTGGAGTTTAGATCTCAAGAGTACTTCACAGAATCACATACTTAACGTGCTGGACTTATACTTCTTTGCAGGTCATCACTTTAATCATAAAATCTGCTAAAAGCACGTGCAAGTAAACGGTGAGGTAGAGGCTGTGTTTCTGGAAGGCAGAATCAAGGTTGGACACGCAAGTATTTAGAGATTGACTTTGAACACCCTTCATCTTCCAGATACCTATTCAGTGCAGAGGTTTCATTGGACAAAACGAGTAGGACAGAGGGGGAACGATTTACACTGAACGTCCTTTTGTGCCTGCCCCGAGATCTTTTGGTCAACAATAAGGAGCACACCAGAGCCTGAACAACTTCAGTGCTATTCCCTCAGACAGTGCAGCCTCCGCCCCGGCCGACGGAGCCTCTGCTGAAGAGGTGCCCGGCAGAGGATCGCCCTGTGCCTCGGCTCCTTGCAGGGCGCCCATCCCGCTCCCCCCTCCCCGGCTCCCGACCTGCGGCCCCTCCTGTCCCCGCAGCGCGGCCGCGCAGAGCCCCCGAGGCCAGGGTAACTCACACGGCTCCGAGTGCTCCTTACCCCTCTCACTCTCCCTCCTCTTGCATTTCTCCTCCTTCCAGGGCCGTCTCTGCAAACAAACCGTCAGGGTTACGGGGGCGCCCGGGGCCCTGCATGACAGCGGGACGCGCAACGCGGGGCCCCGGGAGCCGCCGGCCGCGTCCAGCCCTCGGAGGAGCGGCCATGGGCGGAGGAGGCCGCCGCCCGCCGCCGCGGGCCGGGATGGGAGGGGGGGACCCGGACCCACCTCCCCCCGCGGGGTCCCCCGAGCGCACACGGCGGCCGAGGACGGGGCGGAGCTGTGCCCGGGCACCCCCCGCAGAGCGGGGCCGGGGGGAGGCGGCGCCGGTCCCGGAGCTCTCGGCTCCCCACCCCCCCCCTCCCCACCCCCGCAGCACAGGACCCGGGCACAAGAGGAGAGGGAGCCGGGCGGACAGACAGACAGGCGGGCAGACGAACGGGCAGACAGACAGACAGACAGCTCCGCTCCGTTTCCGCTTCCGGATCGCTTCGGTCCCGGAAGTCCCGCTCCCCCGAGCCCCTCCGCTCCCGCCCCCGCCAGCTGCCAGATTACCGGGCACCACCCCCCAGCGGCGACCCCGACCCCCCGGCTCCAGCGGCAGTCGGCGGCCTCCTCACCGGAAAGAGGAGCGGCGAGTCCCTTCCGGATCAGGGCGGGGAGGAGCCACGGAGAACCCTTCCGGGGCGCCGAGCCGAGCGGAACCGGCGTCATCGGCGGCTTCGCTTCAAATAGAAAGACGAGGAGCGGCAGCGGAAGCGGCGGGGGGCGGAGGAAGCGGCGGCGGAGGGCGGAGGCGCCCGTCCCGGGTGACGCGCGGCGCTGGGCAGGCTCCCCGCTGGATGTTCCCCGGTCCTCAGCCTCCCCGCTGCTCCCCTCCGCATCCCGGCACCGCTTCGGCTGCGGGGAGCCGCCGGCTCAGCGGGACGAACGTGAAACAAGAAGCTTTTCTACCGGCTGGGCGCTGCCGCTCACGTTTCTCTCGGCAGGAGAATGAGGCCGGGTGTGAGGGGAGCAGAGCAACCCTCCTTCCACTGTTCAGCACAGCCACACCCAAATAAATACTCATTTATATATGTCTTTTAATGTCTGTTTACAGCTTGACCCCGGGATGGGCTGCAGCTCATCCTTGTTGTCACTCTTTGAGATTTTAGTTTCACAGCCTGAACCCACCCAGGTTTTGGCTGCCCGGTGCTGGGCACTGAGTTACTGTGCTCAAAGCAGCAGCAGCAGCAGCAGTCCCTCGAGCCTTGACAAGGGCATGGGGCTGTTCCTGGACGAGGTGACCCAGAGACACCTTTGAATAAGAGGGTGGGAGCAGGGAAGGCACGACTACAGCAGCCAGCAGTTAGATTGGCTCAGGGGATGGTGGAACTGCAACATCCAGAGAAGTGGGGAAAGGGAAATGTGGTGGCTGAGGTGGCTGAGGGTGGCTGAGTGGCTGTAGCCACAGCTCCTGCCCCTCCTCAGAAGATGCTGTGGTGCTGCTCACACCAAGCAGCACAAAACTTTCTCCTGGGAGGAGCCAGGATTAGCTCTGTTCTTCAGCAGGAGTCACATGAAGGCAATTGTTGATTAATTTAAATAAAATGAGCTCACAGCCTAATAAGTTTGGAAATTAATTTCCTTGTTAATTTGGGGGTTTTTGACTTGCTCATGAATATTTACACATGCTCATTTTTTTTTTTTTTTTTTTTCTTTCCTCTATATAATTTATTTTAGTGATTGTCAGATCACCTCTGAAGGTGACATTCCTCACTCTGCAGTGTGGCAAATGTATTCAGTCCTGCCTTGGAAGAGAAACTCTAGCCTGGCACCAACATCTCTTTTGCCTCTTCTTTGCTCCAGAGGCCCCTGTAGCCTCTTGGCTCACCTCTTTCCTCTCTGCATAATGCCTAGAAAGAGATGAGACCAAGAGGCTTCTCCAAGAAAAGAGCTGGACTTGGTAACACAGATGTGCTTGAAAGGTGTGATGATGTAGTGACACACATTTTGAGAATGGAGCCTGTTAATTTTTGCCTAAATTTTCATCTGCTTGTGAGACAATAAGAGGTTGATCCCAAAGCTGGTCTTTTAATCCTGGGAGTACATTTCTCAGCAACGCACATTGTCCTCGTGCTTTCAGGGACCTGACATCTCTTTGGCAATTGGCTGCTTAAATCCCCTGGCAGCACACAGCAGAGAGCATTTCAGCACATCAGGCATGGCTTTTTCCCCTCTGCATGGAAACAGATTGCATCTTCCCCTGCTTGGTAACTGCTCTGGTTAGTGGAGTTTAAGGTTTTGGAAGTCCATGGTAGTGGAGAGTGTTATCCTGCCCATGCTTGCATACCCGAGTTATTGCATTTTAATGGTATTGACTTTTCTTACAGGCAAGGAGAAGAAACAACACAACTAGAATGCACTTTGGATTAGAAGCATCTGTGACAGAGCATATGTGACTGCTTTTTCACTAGAAAGAGTAGGTTGCTCTGGAACTGAGGGCACGGGGGGGCCCTGTTGGGCAGGAATGTGATAACCTAAGATTGAGCAACCTGAGCTACAGCCTGAGTTTATTTGGCCACTGCAGTAAAGGCAACCAGTCACTGAACCTTCTGCCACAAATACAAGCCACATAATTTGGAAGGAGGAAAAAGTATCACTGAATGTGCCAAGACAGCCAGAGGGGCTGTGCTTGGGGCCCTTCAGCACAGGGTAAAAATCAGTCACGTATGAAGGATCTCTGTTGCATGGTCACAGCCAAAGCACACCATGTCAACAGACACCCACCCTGTTCCAGTGGGGTGGAAATAACCCTAACAGGCCTCAACCAACGTGGATTTTGTTAGATTACCACACAAAAAGAAAAAAAAAAGTCTCAAAAATCATTTTGAATCTGGTCCATCAGTGAACCCTTCAAGCACTGAAGGATCCCTGCAGACTAGGCTGCATTAGCAAAAGTGTAGTCAGCAGATCAAGGGTAATTATTATTCCCATCCACTTGAGAGGTGTGAGGCCTCACAAATTGCTGTCTGCTCCCACCTAAAGGAAGGCTGTAGAGAAGGTGGAGACGGACTCTGAGAAGGCAGCATGGTAAAAGAACAAGAATCAGGGGACACAAGTTGCAACAAAGGAAATTCTGGACATATATAAGGGGAAGTTTCTTCCTCCTGGCAGCAGTTCAGCAATGGCACAGGTGCCTAGAAAGACTGGAGAGTCTCCATCCTTCTAGATGTTCAGAAGTGTGTAAGCAAAGCCCTGAGCAACCTGGTCTCACTTTGGAGTTACCCTTCTGGGAGCAGGGAATTGGACTAGAGACTCGTGGAGATACTTCCCACCTGATTTTTTTTCTGTGGGTCAGTGTTTTTGTGCTGCAGATTTGCCATGAGCGTCTGCATCTAGGTTTACAGCAGCATTAGCATCTACAAAGCCCTTCCACTTGAGTATTTTCTCTCCATCTGGCTCTGTAGTCCCACTTGACTCACCTTATTTTGTTCCAAGCACAGATGAATCTCCTGCCAGCAGGACCTGGTTGATTTGGGGGTGATTCCTTAAGCTGTGACATCCACGGTCTTCTGAACAGCAGCAGTCACTGAAATGTCATTTATAACTCTGTTGCAGCATGTAAGAGTTCACAGACAAGCACCCCCCCCCCCCCCCCCCCCCCCACACACACCACCTTCACCTCTTTGAAAGCAGAGAAACTCTAATAACTTCTTGACATTCTTGCCTTAGGTGTGTGCATATTTCTGTGCAGTTAGAGAATCTGTAATGAGTTTCAAGTGATCTCTGTTTTCATTCAGAAGTTATACAGTGACTTTGCAAGTACCTGAAAGGGGCCTGTAAGAAAGCAAAGGAAGGTCTGTAGTGACAGGACAAGGGGCAGTGGTTTTACACTAGAAAAGGGTAGATTTAGGTTAGACATGAGGAAAAAGTTCTTTACTATGAGGGTGCTGATCACTGGAATGGGTTGCCCAGACAGATGATGGAGATGCCCCATCCCTGGAGACATCCAAGGCCAGGATTGAGGAGGCTCTGAGCAGCCTGTCCCTGATTATTGCAGTGAGGGCTGGACTAGATGACCTTTGGAATTCCCTTCCAACCTAATATATTCCATGATTCTATAAAGCACCTCTTAGCTGCCCCATATTTCTCACTAAGAAAGTTGAGGTTGAAAAAGGTGGGGAAGAAGATAGAATAAAGTGTAGAGAGCAGTAAATGATTGTATTAAGGCAGATGCAAAATGTGAGAAGCTCTGTTGCAGCAAAACTGGAGCTCACCATCTCCCCTCCACATTTGTGGGTTATTTTTCAAAACTGGCTGAGGAAACTGCAGTTTGGGTAGCAAAGATTTGCAGCATATCCATCAAATTCAGGGTAAGCACGCCAGGACTGGAAAAAGGGAGACGTATTTCAGGAACAGAGCAAACAAAGTACTCTGGGCAGCTGCAAACCCATTAGTCTAGTCTCATAGAGCATAAGGTTAAGAACAAATTACAGGACAAAAACAAAATTAAAGCTACAGCAGTAATTGGAAAATGGAATAAAATACAGAATGCCCTTAACTCAATCCCTTTCTTTACCTCCTTTCCCTTACCTGGACAAAAAAAAAATAAAAAAAATCAGTAAATCAGTAAATCTAATCTATCTGGATTTCAGTAGGGCATTTGCTACAGTAAAGGCTGGAAGACAGCAAGATCAGCTGAAGTGAAAGGAATTAGTAGAATTTTAGGTGGGGAAAATGCTGGGGAAAGGCAGATGATGCGTGGAGTCAAAAGGGAACTGCCACCATGGAGAAATGTTACTGGCTTTGGGAATAATTCTTCTTGAAGTAATGGCTCTGGCTCAGCAAAAAAAAAGCAGCATGAAAAGGAAGTTTGCTGATTAAATGCATTTAGAATTACTCACAGTCTGGAGCAGAGAAGTGTGAGGTCCTGCTAACAGCAATGTCTTTTGCACACAGAGATTCCCAGGTTAGAAATGACAGAAGAAAAGACAGATCTGGGTGCAGTCGTCATTCCCGAGATGATGATGAAGCTCTGATGTGACGTGATCAGAGACAACAGCCTTGAAGAGATCATTATGGTAATCTGATTTAGGATGCTGTATACCATTTGTCACCCATATTGGGCTGGCAGCAGTGTGGGGGAGCTGGAATAACAGAGGCTGTCTCTGTGCCTCCCCCTGCTCTGTGGGGAATGGGGTTAGCTTCTGGAGCTGAGCAAGGGGCTAAAATGGGTGAACTTCTCTCCAGAGATCTCTTTTATACAGAGGAATGTAGCTAGTGAAATAAAGCAGTGGAGAAGGGAAGGAGCTCAGCCACTATTGCATTGGGCAGTCCCTTTCTCTTCCCAGTTTGGCTCTTTGGAAGGCTGCAGAGATTTACCTCTCCCTGCAATTTGCTGTGCTTCCTTGGCAGGCAGAGCATCATAAGAAAAGAGGTGCTGAACACAGACCCACAAGCCCACATTTTCCTGCTTCATCCCCCAAAGAATTTTTCCTTAAAGGGTAAAAGATCAGTCCAAAGTCTTGTGTTCTCTGTGCAGGTGACTGCTTGATGTCCTTCCCACGTAACACCTACTCCCATAAGCCCTCTGAGGAAGGAAATGTAAAACTCAGCATCTCAGAAAAAGAGTCAGTTCTTTGCAGAAACACACAAAAGCCCAGCTTGAATTGTATTTACCATACATGCCTGTGCAGCCAGCAGGGTCAAAAGGTTTTCATTCTGCTGGATTTCAGCATCAGAAGAGCAAGGAATAGGTCCTGAACGTGCTTTACACCTGGACAAGGTTAGTGATGCTCTAATGTCTCACTTGGGGCAGGGGAGGGGGGAGGTGGTGCACACTGAGTACAGCTTGCTGTGGCTTGCTTCTGCCTATCATTTCTGAGGTTTATTGAATTTAATTGGGGGAAATGAAACTTGGACAAGACCTAGGGCAATCATCTCATTCATCCTCCTGACCCAGCGACAAGATTAAGTAAGCACAACTCATCCCTGACAGATATTTGTTGAATGTGTTCTCAACAGCCCCCAAGTGACAGGGCTCCCTCGGCCAATCTAGCCCAGCATTTTATTGCTTGGTGCTTCAAAAGCTTTCCTACCACACAGCTTAAGCTTTCACTCATGAAAATGAATCTGCCCCATTTCCACAGCCTGCTTGAAAAGTGCCTTGCCACTCTTGACAGTGCAAGCTCCCCAAACCAACCACAGAGACTTCTTGGCAACTGCAAGCACTTTTGCCTCTTGGCAATTCCAACAGTGTTGGGTTTGGGTTTTTTTTCTTTTTTTTTTTTTTTTTTTTTTTTTTAAGGAGAGCTTAATGCTTTTCACTGTATCAAAAGCCTTGAAGTCAGGATGTATCACATCCCCCCTCCCCTACTCTGCTAGGGGCAGTTCCACTGTCAGCCAGCGAGGTTAGATGGGCTTGACATGATCTTCCTGATGAATTGAGGTTGGAGGGGTTATTTTAAGGTTTGAAGCACACTGGAGGGGAAGCTAGTTCACATGTGCACTTGCTGCCTGATGGCAACAAAAAAGGATCTGGGGTAGAGGGGTCCTGGGGCTTTGGCAACCTGAAGGGGCAGGATGCACATCCAGCCAGGATAAACCAGTGGTGGACAAGCAGTCTGCTGTTGGGGTTCTGGGGATAACAGAGTCTGCCAGGAGCTCCTTGGGTGAGCACCAAAAGCCTGGAAGGACAGTCTGCTACAGCAGCCCATAACAGTAGGAGTGTGGCAGGTCTGCACAACATTAACCTCCCTGAAGTTCATTACAGACTCAGACACACCAAGAGGTTTTCAGAGTGACAGGCTTGAGCTGTGTCAGTCTGGGTGGCTTTTCAGCAGCACTTGCTCCTTTGTTGTATCCTAGAGCTTTCCCAGTATCTGGAGCATATTCCTTTGGGCAGGGCTCCCACATTTCAGGTAAACACAATGTTCAGGGAATTAATTTTTCAGATTTATTTACAACATCATCAGGGAAAACTCACCTACTGCCTTGCTTCCTCTCGCTGTACCAAAGACAGCTCATCTCCCAGGGTTACTTCATCATCCTCTTCATGCTGTAGTTCCCAAAGAGCTAAGCTCCAGGGTTAGGGAGCTTACCCATACCAGCTCCATCCTTCCCCCATTCCATTTCCAGCAGGCATGGGGAGGTCACCCTGCCCCCATTGCAAGAAGGCACAACTGGGAACAACCTCAGACAGCCTCCCATCTCCTGAGGTGGTCTCCCAGAAGCCAGGACACAGGGCTGAGTGGGGACCTGCATTGCTCAGATCCCCCTGAGCCCTCTCTGGCCCAGGTCAGACCCTACTGAAGTCAAGGGAAGCAATATCCACAGCTCTCCCCTTGTCTACCAGGCCAGTCATTTAATCACAGAAGTTTATCAGGTTCACCAAGCATTATTTCCCTTGATGAAGCCATGCAGAATATTCCTCACAATTTTCTAGTCATCCATGTACCTGCAAATAGTTTCCAGGATTAGCTGCTCCATCACCTTCCCAGGGATCAAGGTATGGCTGGCTGGTCTGTAGCTCTCCGTGTCCTTCTTGAAGACAGGATTGATGTTTGCTTTCCTCCAGTTCTCAGGTACTTCTCCCAGATGCTATGGTCAAAGATGGTTGAGAGTGGCCTTGCAATGACATCTGCCTACTCCCTCAGCACTTTGGGATGCAGCCCATCAGGACTTGATTTTGTTCTTGTTATGGAGGCAAGCATGTCCCTCTGTCTGAATCTGTGTTTTCTATTTGACACAGCACAGTCTTTTTCTCATTCTGTACACTCCAGCTCTATGTTACACTGCATAGGGCACTATGATTTCTGGGTAGTTTTCCACTATTCAAGCTCAGCACACAATAGTTATGAACTTGTCCTGGGGCCTCTTGATATATCCAAAAGCGAGCTCCTGGATTATTTACTGTTTCTTCAGATGGGAACACCCCTTAACTTCTAGAGAATTGCAAAGTTGACAGGTATTCTGTCAGAGGTATGTGGGACCCAGGGATGCACTTTTCCTGCCTGATCCCTCATTGAAAGCAGCGAGTCCCTGGGTCAGGACATGTGAGTCCAGAACTGCATCAGGTACTGCTCTCAGGTTCAAGTGCCTCCTTTCCACTTGGCTGGCTGAGCTCCTTTTCCCAAGCAGGCTGGCATGAGGATCTCCATATCCTCAGGGCAGTTCACAGTCTCACCCAGATGCTCAAGAGTTCCTAGAAAATCTTTCACATCACTGCTGAGCCTCATTTTAGTGAGGATGGTGGTGTTTTGCAGGAACACCCTCATCACTGCAGTCATGTGTGTCTTTGTTTCCTCCAGCTTTTGGCTCTGTTTGGAGAACCAGCTGTCACCTGAGAAATCACTCCATGCTCATTCCCTCTCTCCTTTTTGGGGAGTGGAGCCCTTCAGGTCTGCCAGATGACAGCCCTAATGTTCCCCAGATCAGCTTCCATTATCTGCACATCCTCACCACCAGCAGGCCTGGCCAGCTGCCCTTCTGGGTCAGCAAGGGGACCATTTCAGGCAGAGGGCAGGTTCTGCACAAGTCCACGTCTTAAAAACTACAGAAAGTGGGTGATACATGTAAGAAATGTTGCAGGAGCCCAGCACAAAGTCTGGCTGGACAGAGGGACAGTAAGCAATAGAAGGTGAGACCTCTCCTGGAGCCCTGCATCCAGTTCTGGAGCCCTCAGCACAGGAGAGACATGGAGCTGATGGAGCAGGGCCAGAGGAGGCCACAGAGATGCTCAGAGGCTGGAACAGCTCTGCTGTGGGGACAGGCTGAAGGAGCTGGGGTTGTTCAGCCTGGAGAAGAGAAGGCTCTGGGGAGACCTTAGAGCACCTGCCAGTGCCTGAAGGGGCTCCAGGAA
>VYZU01076648.1:8344-37338 GCA_013401355.1 Ceyx cyanopectus
AATAACACCAAATATTTTTTAAGACATCAAGGAACTGATATCATTTATAAGCATCACTTAGAATTTATTTCCAACATTATCCTTAATGGCTTTAAGAAACTTACTGTATTATTTCAAAAATAAACAAAAATAAACATGAAATAGTTCTTTTCACAGCATGAATAGTAGTTAACCAGAGGTCAAAAAATTAACTACTTTAATGGGATTTTTAAAGGGACTTCTTAATTTTATGACCAATAATATCATTTGTAATTTTACCTAGTAGGAGGGGCCATCAAATCCAAATTCCAGGGTGTTAGCTGATCACAGGGATAAGACAGTGTCCTCTCATCCCTTTTTTCAATGTAGAACACTGTGTAATTAGACAGCCGTTTTCTTTGAAGCACCCAACCCGACCCGTGTTTCAGAACCAAAATAAAATCTAATCTAATCTGTTAGGATTTGTGAAGTCCTAAATTTCAGCAGCTTCCAAATTCTGGGAGAAAAAGCAGAAGCAATACTAGTCCCCAAATACCTGTCAAATGGCTACTATATAAAAAAAATAATTTCTTGGAAGCTTGGACTAGATAGAAATTGAATAAGAACTGCTGCTCACTTCTCCTCTGTGTATATCCTTTGATATTGCCATCAGTATCCTATATGTATATGTTAAAATAAAGTTTTAAAAACTGTGAGTTTTTAGTTTCTCTTCTTCTTCCCAGTTTTACACAAGAATCCTTTGTGACCAACCAGTGCACCCAAAGTTATGCCTGAGCTTTCTAGGTCATCATTGCTACAGACAGACATAGGCAAAGCCATAATCCCCTTTTGGTGCTGTTTCTGACAGTTTCTGACCACTCTGTGAACCCATTCAAAACATTGAAAACATAGAAAACTACCTTGGCAATAAAAAATGCATTTTTATTCAATTTGTGAACTTTGTTGCAAAGCAAGGAAGAGTAGAGGATGGATTTCTGAGAAATTTGTGGGGTGTACAACACTACAGTACTTGACAGTAATCTTCATTGTTTCAGCCATTGTGTTTAGCATGACTCGAGATGTCTGTGCTGAGCTTCCATTCAGTCAGAGAGGCAGTGAATTTGAAACAGTGAACATTAACTTCTGGATTAGATATCAAGTGAAGGTCTTGACTCTTTAAATAGAATCAAACTATATCTAGAGCAAAACCCTCCAACATCTGTTAATCAGACTCAGGAAATGCTAACGAGCTGGGAGTTTAAAACACAGGTACAGCTAACAGGTTTCTGTGTAACCAAGAGACATATTTGTTATTTGTCATCTTCTCTGAACTCTCTACATCTGGATAGAAGTTACATGTGTTCATTAGCACAAGTTCACAGATAGCAATGAACTAAAAGATAGCAGTCCTTTCTTTGACTGTAAAGTATAAAATAGTTTGCATTTGCTATTCATTAGAATTTCTAGATATTTTGTTGCAGAAACTCAAAGCATATAAAAAATGNACTGCCCTGTAAACCAAGGGATGCATATGCAGTAGCACTACTTTGGCTATATGCCTTAACTTAATATCACCTCTTAGTAGTTACACTGTAACTCTGCTGTCCCAGGGTTATGGATGAACAGCCATGCCGTCACTGTTCTTCATCTCTCTGAAACTTGATGTAAGCTGTAAAATAAAATGTCATTTTTTCCATTATTTAATATTTAAAACAAATCCTAGTTCTGTTTGAAGTATCAGGAATGATATACATTAAAGTCAGGATTAAAAGAAAACCAATTGCATGGAAGAAATATGATTTTTGATCCTTTATGTGCAAATTAAGATGTGTGTTTGCTACCTAATTTAGAAAGCACAAAAGGACAACTTACAGGGATGTAGAGTAGCCTTTGGAGGGGTTCACCATTTGTGTTTCCTGAGGACTTTAAGCAGAAAAGAGGAATGGTGCACTTCACAAGAAGGTTTGTATTTGGGGTAAAACCTGGTCACTGTTCAACATGCTTTGCATTGTCTGAAGAAACACTTTAGGTNAAGGTAGGCTACTGACCGTTTACTTCTATCATACCTATTTCTTTTTAAAAGATTGAAAATGGTGGTGTTTTTTAAAAAGAAACACAAATGGCACATATTTCTATCATACCCTTATGTCCTGCTAGCAAGTGATTTCTGGTCAATTAATCAGTCACTCAAGTAGTCAAAATCTTTAGCCATATAAAAATCTATTGAGAACAAGTTTTATTTACAGTGGTGACCTGGCCAAGAAAGCTCACAAACAGCAATGCGTTACATCACTTTCAGACATACAATCACTATTGTATATTACTAAAGAGGTCCCAAACATATCACTGGGCATAAATCAATTATATAAAATGCTACAAACATCAAATAAAACAATAAAAGTGGGAAGGTCATAACACCACCAGACATGTCGTGAATAACCACCACAAACATCAGCTAGTGTTTCATCCACAGTATGAATAAAAACCCAAAACACATTAAGTGCAATTCCTTTTAGATCATTNTTCTTTTCACAGCATGAATAGTAGTTAACCAGAGGTCAAAAAATTAACTACTTTAATGGGATTTTTAAAGGGACTTCTTAATTTTATGACCAATAATATCATTTGTAATTTTACCTAGTAGGAGGGGCCATCAAATCCAAATTCCAGGGTGTTAGCTGATCACAGGGATAAGACAGTGTCCTCTCATCCCTTTTTTCAATGTAGAACACTGTGTAATTAGACAGCCGTTTTCTTTGAAGCACCCAACCCGACCCGTGTTTCAGAACCAAAATAAAATCTAATCTAATCTNTTTTGTGTTCTGTTAAAAATGTGTTACTGTCAATGTTGTCTATTTTATAACATTACTTCTATTTACATTTTACTAAGGACATCGATTATTTTCAAAGTCTGTGTTAATTGACATTGGCATGGCTGTCTGTTAGATAAATACACATTTTAACACGTATGTTTTGCATAACAATTCATTGCATATATTTCCATGCTTGTTCATAACCAGTTATGCTTTCCATTTAGTAATATAATTCACAATATTATTATAATTTTGTATACTGAAAGAGATTGGACATAGAACATAGTTTGCTATCATTGTCATTAGTGTGTGTGTCTGTGTCTGTGTTTGTGTGTGTTTGTGTCTTCCACTCCTGCCCTGGATTCTGAACATAATTCAAAAGCCACTGAGATTTGAACATTACCTCCAGGTAGTCAACATCTCTTAGAATTTGCACCACTATTTGTATATTAATAACAAAGAACACATATAAAACCATCATTAAACTTGGTCTTTAGAGAGCTGAGACCTTATACATAGAACAGCATATATGTAATGATAAAATGTGATTTCAATCAATTTTTATATGCCAGATCATGGCTTTCTAAGTGTGTATGTCTTATTCCCAGAAGTCCATGTTAAGTGCTTACCAGTCTATAGGGGTCCTATTCCTCTCTACTGAAATATATATTTTTGCAAAGGTCACAAGTTTAACCTTCACAAATTCTGGTTTATTTGACAGTGTTTGACAGATAGTTTTCAGGTTGCATTTAAAGCAGCTCTCTCTTCTTGAATGAATTCTTATAAAATAAATAATATAGAATATGCCAAGTTCAATACTGCTTAGTACTACCAGTTATTCAACATTAATATAATATAAATGAGTTACCTTCAATCAAAATTGACATAAAATTAAATAGTATGTCTCATCAGATCCTGTTCTGAAAAGGGACATCTATGAGCAACTCACAGTTTACAAGGTGGTGATGATATTGTCCTCCATTTACACTCCAGTAGTGTTCAGATGGTGAGACATCAGCAAGACAAACCTGTCTGCTAACTTGGAAGCAAAGGCATTTTATTGCTGAAAAGGAGATTTGCATTTAAAATTCCTTTATAGCTAAACTGATTGTAATTGAATGGAGAAAGTGGATGAAAACATTTGGTTTATTTATATACATCTTCTTTCAGTCATGAAGCTTATTCTGAAATTCAGAATAAATAGACTCTAATCTAGATCCCCTGCTTTTAAACAGATTATATTGGCTGAAAATCAAACTGCCATCATTTCAGATTAGTCATTTTTGCTTCATTGATAGCATATGCACTTTGAAGCAAGTTCTGCACATTTAGAAAAAAAAAAAAATCCAACCCTTCTATGCATGCATTTTCAGATATAGACTCAGCTACTATATGCTAACACCAAGCAATTTGTTTTGCAGCATGTCACATAATTTCTATTTTACACCCAATATCTATGATTAAGAAATGTAATACATACTAAGAAAGTCTTAGATAATTTACATGATGCATTAAAGTGTTTTTCATGAGAATATAGTATGATGCAGACAGCAGAAGAATTATGTCTTTCATTAAAAGGTTTGCAACTCAGTGTGCTATGATATAACCATAGCAGCTTTTCTGTCTCAGTGAAAGTTTTTTATTTTAAACACTGCCCTGTAAACCAAGGGATGCATATGCAGTAGCACTACTTTGGCTATATGCCTTAACTTAATATCACCTCTTAGTAGTTACACTGTAACTCTGCTGTCCCAGGGTTATGGATGAACAGCCATGCCGTCACTGTTCTTCATCTCTCTGAAACTTGATGTAAGCTGTAAAATAAAATGTCATTTTTTCCATTATTTAATATTTAAAACAAATCCTAGTTCTGTTTGAAGTATCAGGAATGATATACATTAAAGTCAGGATTAAAAGAAAACCAATTGCATGGAAGAAATATGATTTTTGATCCTTTATGTGCAAATTAAGATGTGTGTTTGCTACCTAATTTAGAAAGCACAAAAGGACAACTTACAGGGATGTAGAGTAGCCTTTGGAGGGGTTCACCATTTGTGTTTCCTGAGGACTTTAAGCAGAAAAGAGGAATGGTGCACTTCACAAGAAGGTTTGTATTTGGGGTAAAACCTGGTCACTGTTCAACATGCTTTGCATTGTCTGAAGAAACACTTTAGGTGTAGACTTGCAACTTGGAATTCTCTCCATTTTGCCAAATGTGGCAAGGTGCATATCATGTGTTCTGCATCCAACTCATACCTGCACAGTGTTTCTGATAGAATAAAAGAGCTCTAAGCTGATGCAGCATTTTGATGCTGTCTGACGATAAGAATGGTTTACAAGGCAGAAAATGTTTCAGCTTTCTGCTTTTCAGGGTCTGTTTCAGAGGCACTACAAACCATACTTAAAGCTTTGCAGTTGTCTTTTCTCTCTCCCATCCACTGAAGTTAAGAGCAACCTGAGCAACAATTTCTACCTGTTTTATCTTTCTTACAGTGTCTTCTCATCATTTGTTTACTTCATTTTGAGTTCACTGGTTCATCATATTTTTGCACTAAATACTTGCTTGAAATATGTAGCTATGAAGCTGTTTGTTCTTTCCATGTCAAAAATATGCTGCTGTATTTGCGGGGTGGGGGGGGGGGGGGGAAGGAATTTTCTTCGTTTTATCCAAATGCCATAACTGGCATTTTACTGAGTCTTTTTCTCAGCATGTAGATCATCATGATAGGTAGTTATTTCACACTGTCCCCTATTCCATGTAGGTCTAAGCATCTACAGCATCAGGGAGTAAATGGGGATATTTTGTTCTCTGCTCAATGGACTATTACTATTGTTTAGCTTGTAGTGATGTAAACATAAAATATATTGGAGCTTCTGGTGCAAATAAGAATGGTAATACCTATCTAGGAATGGTGACTATAAACTAAACTACTAACTTGGAAGATAAGGCATAGGAAGTTTCATGTAAACATGAGGAGGAATTGTTCCACACTGAGGGCGACAGACACTGGAACAGGTTGCCCAGGTGAGTTATGAAGTCTCCCTCTCTGGAGACAATCAAAACCCACCTGGATGCGTTCCTGGGTGATCTGGTCTAGGTGATCCTGTCTGGCAGGAGGGTTGGACTAGATGATCTTTCGAGGTCCCTTCCAGCCCCTGATATTCTATGATTCTAAAATGCAGGAAATTGAGTTTCACTTTACAATAGTTCATATTGACTTGTAGAAAAGCTAATATCATTTTAGCTAAGTGGTGAAAAAGACTGTATTAGCTAGCACTCAAACAGAGCTCATCTGTTCTGCTCTTTCTTACTAATATAACAGACAGACTTAATAAATCCAAGGCATTTAAAGGATTTTTCCATAAGATATTCTGTTAATACGTGGGCTTTGGTGAAATATGCTATATTTTAAAACAAATTGAAGAATCAGTAAATCTTTTGTTGTTTAGCCAGAGCTTACTTGTTCTACTGTGAGTGCAAAGCTGCCAACACCAAGAATCTGCATATCCTCCTAAGACCTTATTTATAAAGACAAGAAAATGTGGTTTGTGCTGTACTGACACTTTACCTTAAAGAAGCTGTATTTCCTCTACATCCTTTTCCCCCACAGATTGTGGCGTGTTGGGAGTCACAGCCCATAGGATTTGGGCAGCAGTATGTTCCCAGAACAGAGGAGAAAACCTCAAGGGACACAGAGTTATAGCTAGCCCCATGCAACACAGTGTGCTCAAATTAATGATAGCAGTATGCAAATTCTTGATCAATGTAATGGCTTTAAGGGTGTGGACATCTGGATGTCAAGACTCCAGACCAAGACTATCTCTGAAATCACTGATCAAAAATTAGGAATTAAAATTAAGATCCACCAAAGGAAAACTCTTCTTGGATCTTCCTTAGTTCATCTCTGCCACACAGTATCTTAGTAATGTCATGTATCTTGCTCTGCAGCAAATTTGCATGTAGTCAATAACCCCTGTGCTGTGACTTTTAGCACTAAAAATTGCTCACAGCAAAAGCCACTGGCATCTGAATTTTGAATGTATGAAGACCTAAATATTACTAATCACTCCTCCTCTCTCTTGCCAAAATTAACCATCTAAAAGGGACAGACAAATTTTCTGGAAACTTCTAACTTTAATATCAATCTGTCTTAAAGTCAATAGCTATAGAATAGATGTAGTAGTACCTGTTTACCTCAAAGAGCTAGTAGGAGGATAGGTGCTTCACAGAAAGAAAGTGCTCTAGTGATAAGGATCACAGACACCTGATAAAATGAGGACTTCTGTCTTCAGAACGTTTTTAATTGTAATTTATGGGACCACATACTGGCAATAATGGAAAAATGGATGATTCAAAAGCTCCTTGTTTAGTGGTGACAGCTCATCCTCTATATTAAGTATTACCACATCCTGGAACTTGAGAAAAATCTTGTGGAACTTGTGTCAAAAATAGCATGCAGTCATATAACGATAGGCTTTGGTTAGGTGCATACATGCAAGAAGTTTGAATTAGTTTTGTCCAGACATTATTATTCTAGTGCTTCTTAACTTTGGCATGCTTTGCTTTGTAACTTTATTAATGTTCTCTCAGAATAGTTGTGCAAAATGATAAGAATCATTAAACACAGATAAAAACATGCTATAAGATACATAATCTATGGAATTTTTTAGACCAAAAAAAATATGTTGGTATTTGCCATCCAATGCAGTGACTATAGGGTGAAATAAAAACAGGTGTTAAAGAAGATATCCAAATGAGTACGAAAAAAACCCTGTATATTTTATCAACATCAGAGAATCTTGCATAAGTGATTGGGATTTTTGTTTTTTAATATTTTTTTATTTATGCTGACACAGATAACATCTGGTGTCTCTTCTGTACTCTGACATGACAAAAATTCAAAAGTGAGATGAGCATGGGAACAACACAAAGGATATCTCAGGATATATTTCTGTATCCTAAGGGCCCAGAATATGACATTTCTCTCTGTAATTTAAAAAAAATAAAATTGAAATGCTACTCAAACTACACAAGAAGATCTGTGTGTTCCATCAATGATATGCTGTTTACATTCTTAGGAAGACATGCCATAATAAAATATAAAATGATTCCATGATTCATATCAATAGAAAAACTATATTTAAGTGTCAGAGGAAATTATATACTCTCTCAAAAAGTGAGTAACATATCTTCACAGAGTAGTTAGTAACAGCACCAAAGGACAGAGGAATCTCTGTTATTATATGAACAGCTCTTGAAAATCATTTGCAGTACCTCCTGATGTCATGACAGAAGAGTCTGTTTCTGGTGGTTAGCAATGTTTCTTGAATCCTGAGTTCTGTACTCTGAGGTCCTGAATGTTTTAAGCGTCTTAATATACTTGGCTATTTTGAAAAATTGAACAGAAAAGTTTGGTAATAAAATAGTTCTACCCCTCAGTTCTGTTGCTTGTACATGAATATGTATGCCCGGGAAGACCCTCCAAAAACGTGTCTTACACCCTCAAGGAACTCAAAATACAGTGTTAGAATTTGGTTCCCTGCTTACAGGTAGGCCACTTTAGTAAGGAATTCATTCTCAGGAATGAATAAGCTGCTCTCAAAAAATAGGTTTGCGGTTTGTTTTCTTTTATTTTTAATTATTATTATTTAACAGTGCTTACTGTTAAGATTTAAATTAACATAAACAAGGACAGAGAAAGACTTTATTTATTAAGTCTCCTCTTCTCCAGGCTAAAGAGCCCCAGCTCTCTCAGCCTCTCCTCATAAGGGAGATGCTCCACTCCCTTCATCATCTTGGTAGCCCTGCGCTGGACTCTCTCCAGTAAATCTCTGTCTTTTCTGAATTGGGGTGAATTTTCTGAATTTTGGGGTGCCCAAAACTGGGCACAGTACTCGAGGTGGGGGTCTCACCAGTGCAGAGTAGAGGGGGAGGAGAACCTCCCTTGACCTGCTGGCCACACTTCTCCTAATGCATCCCAGGATGCCATTGGCCTTCTTGGCGGCAAGGGTGCATTGTTGGCTCACGGGCATCCTGCTGTCCACCAGGACCCCCAGGTCTCTTTCTCCAGAGCCGCTCTCCAATAGATCAGCCCCCAGCCCGTACTGATACATGAGGTTGTTTTCCCCCAGATGCAGCACTTCACACCTGCTTTTGTTAAATTTCATTAAATTTCTCCCTGCCCAGCTCTCCAATCTGTACAGGTCTCTCTGGATGGCAGCACAGCCTGATGGTGTGTCAGCCACTCCTCCCAGTTTGGTGTCATCAGCAAACTTGCTGAGGGTACTCTGTATCCCCTCATCCAGATGAATATATTGAATGATGGAGGGGGGGGTGGAGGGAGAACCCATCCACCCCCACGAGGTGGGACATGCCTCCAGGCCTCCCCCTCCACCACTCCCCCACCCTTCAACTGGTTATAAGAAGACTGACTGCACCTGAGGAATAGAAGCAAGCAAGGGGGGTGCTCTCCTTCTACCATGTCCATGAACTTGCCTCCTCTCACCCCCTTTACTTGGGGTTCTGTTATTTGTATGAGAGAGGCAAGGCTCAGGGGCCCCCTGATTCTGGGTGTTACCTGACTGCTGAGTGGAGCACAGAGAATGGCTCCAGCGGCCAGTCACAATTTCACTCTTCCTGATATTCCTGAGTCCTTTCACTTCAGCTTGAAGCCTCAAAACCTCATCTTCAAGATGGCCTGCTCGGCTGAGCAGATCATCTACCTGCTCACACTGCACACAGCCATGGGAGTTGTCCTCTGAGATCAGCAACAGACTATGGCACTCTACGCAGCCTGTCATCTGCTCAAGTCAACAGCTTCTAGAAACTAGGGAAAGTATGGTTCTAATAACTACCCTGGTAGTAAATTCCTGTAGTAGTTCCTGTTGGCTAAGGAACATCCCTTAGACTACTGAGGTTGAAAATACTTTTTCTATTACTACAGAAATAAAATTCCTTAATTAAGTCTTGTATCCACTAATGTGAGTAGCAAAATTCCCATAAAGTTCTCACAAATTCAGGAATTTATCCAGACAATCTCCAAATGGGAGTTTAACTATAATCTCTGACACCATCTACAGAGATGAAAAGTACCTCAGAGTGTGATTTATACTTTTTTTGCCATATATTTAAAACTTCTATGTAAAAGATACTGATCATAATTAAACATGTGCTTTCATTAATTGATTTTACCCAACTACCATTTATGCATCTGTTTCAGAAGCAATGTACAGACCCATTACTAAATGGACAATCTCTAGCATCCCTGTAATAAATTTTACACATATCTAATCTTTTAACATTTATGGCACTGCTATCTTTTAATTTTGACAAAAACAAGGTTTGCCATATTTTAAAATAATGGCTAATTTACTAAATGTGTGGAATGAACAATGCTTATTGTTAAGATTTAAACTGAAGGGCAGAGAAAGACTATTTTTTGTTAGCATCTTTTTTCCAGTTATTTCAATTTTTCTAGTTAATGTAGCTATGTGATCATGCATAAACATGATTGTTCCAAAAGAGGCTGCTGGCCTTAGAATCAGTTCTTACTAGTGAAATGAGAGAAGCTTGGATGGCCAACAGTATCAAGAAATAATTGCAACTTTATCAGACTGTTCTCAAGTAACTGCTGTCACTGCCTGAATCTGGTGATAAATGTCATTGACCACGTAGGTTATAGAACCCCTATCAGTATCAAAGGAAAGACATTATAGTTTGACAGTGGTGTCTCCATTGTCAACTTCTGGAAGTATTGTACCGCACTACATTGAATGGCTCATTTAATAACTGTTTATAAATTAAACAAGAAGAAAAAAAGTATTCCTAGCAACTGAAAATGCTTGGGACAACTTTTAGAACACTTATTTTTAAGAGACATTTCAAATTAGATACAAGTTTCAACTCTGAATATTGCACTAATGTTGCTCAATGTTATTGCAAATAACAAATTGGTGAAAGCACACTCTAGAAGGCAGGATCAAGCTAATTCTTTTTAAGAACACTCATTTGTATGGGAGGATAATGTGCTGTTTATGTTGTAGTCAGTTAATAGGAGTTACAGAGGAGCTTTCCCAAGTTGTGTGGAAGCCCTGGCTTCACAAATGTCAGGAGTTTTTAATACTATAGCAAGATTTTGACCCTGTATTTACTTCATATCTGTAAGCTTTGAGATTGAACCCATGGTTCTAAGATTTAATTTGAGCAGGACATCAGCAGGCTGTCACACTGAATGGTGCTATATACAGGTAACATGTTATGTGAAGGTACTTCGTTAATTTTAAACAAAAGGTGAAATCCACAGTAAAGTCAAATCTGCCCCATGGTGCAGAAAAGCGCTGTTCTTAGGCCTTAAGGACATCTTTTGTCACCCTTGATGGTTTAGCTCAAATTGTGATTGTTTTAAGATAATCTTAGGAGGAAAATTAAGTCCGAAATTTCAATTTAGACATTTCTACTTTCTTAATATGAGAATATAATTTGTAAGAACATGATTAAAAAGTTTTAGATTACAAGTAACATGAAGTTATGCATTGCCATTAGTGTCACTTTTTTTTTCTTCTGTATTAATTATTGACACATACAAAATAGGCTGTTTGGCACCAAACCTGTAACTGGATATTGACTCTTTTATAGGGAAAAATCCAACATCCAGTTCCTTGTGCTTCTTGTGCCTAAAAAAAAGGAAAAACTTTGCTTATTTTGATACAGCTTCCCTCCATCCGTTTGTTTCTTGATCCTGTTTTGAGTCTTAAGAAATGTGTGGCTTGGTCCTTCTTCCCATCTTAGCTAAGCTTGAATGAAGAGATCTAGAAATTAAAAATAAAATGTCTCATAGGTTATGTCTGCTAACAAATTTCCACTAATTGACATACATATATATATATATCCATATAATAAGTGTTGATTGATTCAAGGGCTTGACTCAGCTGGCCAAGACTGTCCTTACAATGATCACTTATGGGCTACCTTTTTGGAACACAGTGGAATATTTAAGGTCTTGCCAGATTTCAGGGATGCTGGGAGTTGGAACAATGTTTTTAATCTTGGCTACTAATTACGTGGCAAAGGTATAAACTGGGTTTTGCAAATCATTATTTCCATTAGAAAGGTGTTGGAAGCAAATCCACTGAGGGCTTCCCTCCTATTTATGCAGCTGTTATTCCCATGGGAGGAGGCCATTGCAGTCATGGCTGAAGCATGGGCTTCTGTTCTGTTTCCACAGCACTTGGAAGAAAAACAAAACAGGACTAATGAAAAACACACACGGGAAATGCTTTATTATTTCATCATCCTCACCTACTGAGATCTGGCACGACTCTGTGTTTAGGAAGAACTTCTCCCCCCGTCTCTCTCTTGCACTCAGTGTGGTTGTATAAGGCTGACACTCTGTCATTTCCTGTCAGATCATTTCAGAGGAATTTGCTCTTATTTCCTCCTAGCCTCATCCCCTTCTCCTGGCCTCAGCCTTGGCTGCATGCCCCAGCAGCCATGCTGTGTTTACTTAACCGCATGGAGCGCTGGGCTGCCTCGGCTAGCAGTGCTGAGGCAATGTGCACACACGCACATCGTCAGTGAGCTTGCAGGAGTTCAGGTTCACACTCAGGAAACAGACAACAACTCTTTTGTGAAGAAAGCATATAAGATCCAAAGCTAAGCTTTATGCAGGGTCTTTTTAGACTGTAGGTAGATAAGTTCAAAACTGTTTCACTAGATATGGACAAAAATAAGACAGGTTTTTTTGGCCCACAAGTTTCTAAATAAATTTATCTTGGAAGATGCATTTTTGGTCATTTCACATGTTCAAATTGAGGTGTATTCTGAACTTATCTGTGTATCATGGAATTCATAATACATGACTACTGGTTAATTCAACATTCAAATATTCTGTTAGGATTAGCCAAACAGGCCTGTATCAAATATATGTACCTACAGCACTGCATATACATGGTTACTACTACTGATTGTTCTACTTGACATACCTATAACAGACTGGAGAGATTAGCTAAAATGCCCATGCCTTGCAAATGGTGTAGAACTATTTTAGCACCCAACAATGGTGTGAAAATAAACCATGCAGAAACAGGGCATTTATACTTGAATGATATGTGAGCTTTTCAATGGGTAAAGTGGTCACAGTTCATGGTTTAAAAAAAAAAAAAAAAAAGTAGTCTTAAGTCACTAATAATCTCCACACCAAGATTTATTGCAATAAAGAAAAAGAACTAAGTAAACTATCTGACTGAGAAGTCATTTCTTCCTTCCCTGGCAGCATAGGATTTGTTTAAACACTGTTAGGAGACGGCTAATTAAAATAATTTTTCCAGAAGTCTGAGAGATTACAAATTCCAACACCAGCTCGGTGCTCTTGACCTGGAATAGCAACTAGTTTTCTAATATAAACTAGAAATTTCTTACTAATACAGAAAATTAGAAGTCAGACAGATAAATACTTCCTTCTGACATAGTTGTAACAATAACCATTATTTTGAGCAGCAGTCATAAAATAAATGATGGTTGACATTTTATGACAACATTCAAGTTTTATGTAATATTATTAGTGATGTTTGTTTAATTTAAAGCTAATGGGTTATCTTCCAAGCCAGAGCAAGAATGGTTTCCATTCTACTCACTATAGACTTTTCCAGAATACCATCAAAGTTTAGAGCGATATAATACAATCACAATCTGTATGAGGTTCTTTATTCTCATTAGCTGGAATTAACATATAATCCATGTCCTTTTGTAATCTGATACAATATCATGTAAATAATTGCAGTTTTTAATTTATTATTCATATCCTTTTTCCTTTCTCGGTTCATTCTACAATAAATAGAGAAAAAATAATTGATACAAACAAGAAAACAATAGGAAATAGAAAAACATTTTCTGAATATTCAGTCTTGAGATTTAAAATCTAATATTAACACAATTTCTAGAATTTTCCACTTTCTAAACGTATTAAATTGGAGTTTTTGAAATCCCCAATTCTGAATCTAAAATTAACTCACAGTATTAGAAAGTTTGCTCATATGTCTGGAAGTGTGCTATTCATTTTGCAAAGTAGCTATGTCAGGTAGGCATAGCTATTTCTTCAGCAAACCAATTTACCTGATAAGATATTTTAATTTTCTCAAGTAATCATGGTAGAATTATAAACACATTTTCTACATTTTTTTTCAATTTGAATCATGATTTTGTTAAGTTAGAGTATTTCTCATGTGCAGTTGTTAGTTTGTTTTCAAGATTATCACGATATACTTTTATCTCTTTTGAATTTGTTTATATTCTCCATTTCTAAAGTCCTTCATAGTGATGACTAACAAAAAGAGTAAGTAACCTCAGCGGAGATATTTCAAACCAAAAAGAACATATAGCATTTTTTAGTTCTGAATTAATTTTTATTTTTAAAGAGAAAACATAAGAGATGCAAGAGTAGCTTGCTATTCATAGGAAAACAGCACAGAAAATATATCACAAATGCTGACATCTCATCTGAACATGATCCTGCTCACAACCACCAACAGTAAAGTTTTTCTTAAATTTTACTCATTACTTAAATGTATTCAGGAATTCTTTTTAACTCTAGTCAGTTTACTATGTAGAGTTTCCTGTAAGCATGCATTACATGGTACACCAAAGTCTGAGCTGTGTTTCTTAGAAGTGATTGGGCAGGGCATAATACCAGCCTTGACTTTTAATGTATTTTGTCGTGGATAAAACTCACTGTTTCCTCTTTAAATACTGTGTTTCTTTCTTGCTAGAGCAATCTTTGAGAAGGAAGAAAACTGATGTTTGGTGCTGGGACCTCATCAAAGTTATTACAAAATCACAGAATGTTAGGCATTGGAAGGATCCTAGAAGATCACCTAGTCTAACCCCCCTACTAGAGCAGGATCACCTATTACAAAACAGAGAAACAGGATGTTTGAGTCCATTGTCTTACTGCAAAGCAGGAGCATCCATGTCCTTTTTAACATTTCCTGTCTAATCTGTTCTTAATATGTTTTAATGTTCTTAATATAAGTTTTGCAAGGATGAAAATTCTGTATCTGAAGAGTATATAAAAGCCAAAAAGCCTAATACTTATAAGATATGTTAAATATCAGTTTGGGGATGAAGAATTGAGGTTTTCCAGATAGAGATAGATCACATGAAAATTTGCTGAAGTGGCCAGAAAAGAATCTCACTAGCCACCAGTGACTAGGGCCTCAGAAACTATAGAGAGTGGGTAAAAAGGAGGGTAGGATGGAAACATAGTACTGAAGATCACTTAGCAAAGTAGTTTCTTGTGTGTGCAGAAAGGAAAAAAAAATATTCTGAGGCAATAAACCTAGAAAAAGAGATCTAGCCTAGAACTGTAATGGCTCTTATTCCTCTGAAGCTTCTGAAGGGCATAATTAAGTTGAAAAATATCTACTGCAACTTTCTATAGTAACTTGTCACATGGTATTTTTTTTTCCTATTCTGGGAACTATAATTAAAACTATTTTGGCAGAAAAGATATATACATTTATCATAACAGATTTTTATTACTTATTAACCAGAAACAGCAGAATGACTGAGACAGAATCAACAGTAGTATAAAAACTGTAAGATTGTTCTACTGAAAATACTTTTTGTGATCTAGTATTTTCCAAGGGAATGAACAGAGGGATGGATTTCACATCTATTTTGATGCACAGTCTGTAGATAAAATCTAGCATTATACTGCTATACTACAAGTATTTTATTATTATTCTAAAAACCTCAGTGAGTATACACCTGCATGTATAGGGCACAAAATAAGTCTACTAGCAATTGTTCACCTATGAATGACCTTTCATAGAGTCAAAAAGATTCCTCTTCAGAACTCAGGTACAGAAATGAGGGGCTGTTACATCTGTCTGTAAACAGAACACATAAGTAAAAGTATTTTATAAATGCATGCTTTGACAAAGATTTAAAGGAAGTGAAAATGCATATTCAGGCTGTGATAAAGTTATATCATATGCAGCTGGGAAGAAAATACGAAAACTGTTCTCTCCTGCATAAATAATCTGAAATTTATTAACGTTCCTGGACAACAAAAGCAATGTGATTAATAGTACACTCTCCAATCATCAGGATGGGTTATGCCCCATTTATGTGTTGAGATCCTCCTGCAAGAATAATAGTGGCCAACTGGAGAAGGGATGGAGTGTTCCTTTTGGGAATGGTGCCCTTGGTAACAACTTATAACTGGAAATGGAGATCACTATTGGGATGGCCAGGAGCAGCATAGCTATGTGGATGATGTCCCACATACTCTCAGAACAGTTTTGTCTGAATAAATGGGGTTTACACACTCCAGCATTCCTAGGGAAGGTATTTTTTAACACATATATAAGTCTCAAGGAGATACAGATAAAGTAGTACAGAATATGGAGCACAAAGCTCAGGATTATGAGATCAATCAGTCCACAGAAAGAAATGCCACCTATACTGTTATCAAAGCACTTAGAGATACAATATTCTGTCTAGAGAACCCAAAGTCACCTAAAACTCTCTCTGACCCGTATGGAGAATTTTAGGAAATATGACAACTTAATGGTGAGTTTAATCAAGGTATGGTATTTTTACAAGTAAAAGTTCTGGATGGTCACAGACAGTGTTTATATTTGTGTATGCTGTAAATGTAGCCTCACACTTTGGAGAGTGGGTCTCTGGAGCAAGCATGCCCAGTGAAGACGATGTGTTAGCAAAAAGCTGGGGACAGGAGTGGCCCAGGCTCTAAGTCAGAGGAGATGCAGCTTTCTAATTAATCTTTTCCAGATAACTATTGAGAACATTTTGCCAAAACTGAGTTACAGAATTTCAATTATTTATTTTTATTTTTAAGTGCTGACAGTGCGCTAAGTACCACCAAAGAGTAAGCCCCTGTTTTGAGAGGCTTCCAAAATAATTATCTTTTTTCTTCCCCTGGAGTTTGGCCCAATGCCCATTAGTAGCCAAACTGTGATACAGACATAATGTGCTCGTTTTCCTCTGAGAAAGATGACTGATGATCAAATTGGTGAAGAATTTAATCTGTAGTACATGGGGAAACATATATGCACAGACTGCACGGCCATGTGTCATCTGAGAAACAATCATGCCTGCAGTATTTTCCACTGCTGAGGTACTTGCATTAATGACCAGATTTTGCTGGTAATATTCACATGTGTAAAATTCACCAGGAAGTAATTAGGAATGCAAGATAAAATCTTGATCCTATTGGAGTAAAGAGCAATTTTCCTGTTTACACCTCCATTTTGCTAGGAGAAGAGTGGTCAGCTTTTTGTTTTGCTTTTGTGCTGCATAGTTCCAAAACCTACAGCTGTAGTATGTAACTCTTCTATCAACTCATTAAAAGCTCCAAAAGCAATCTTATGATAATTGTTAAATAACTTAAAACTTCACATTATTTCTTGATCTTATATTTGAGTTTGATTTGATCTTTTTAACTAAAAAAACAAATCAGAATTTTACTGAGCTAGTCCTTGTTCTTTCTCAGAAATTGATTATTTAAATCTAATGCCACAGAAATCGTTGGAATTATATTATTATAGGTTATAGAGAATGAGAATGAAGATTTGAGTATTTACAGAAAATTCAGTTACATTATCTTTATGTGATGCAGTAAACTGCTTATTACCTTACCTTGCGAAATTAGTGTACACATAAGCAGATATGTTTTATCCATGCCTTTAAGAAGGAAAGGTGGTGGCTACTTTTAATATGTTTTGATGTATTTTACTTTGTTGGATTTGAATAGAGTCTTGTTTTTGTGAAATCTGGCTTGAATTCAAGTTAAAATATTGTTTGCTTTTTTTTTTTTTTTTGTCTTCCTGCCCTTAACTATTCATTTGCAGTGTGAAAATACCACAGTCTATGGTTGATGTCTTCATCATAGTGGAATGCTTTTAAACTTAATGAAGAGTTGCAATAAATTAGTACATGTCATTCTGCTTTCTATCATCAACACATACATACTTTCTTAGGTATTAATCCCCTCGGAGATTATTAGAAGTCAATAAAACACTTGAAACATAATTATTATTAACTTTGAAATGGACTGTACCTGGTATCATATCTGGTAGTTATCTTGTCTTCAATGAAACCACATTTGTACATTATTCATTTATTAATTCCTCAGAAGAATAGATAGCTTATGGCATTTTGCCACAGACCATGCTTTAGGATGCTGGAGTTAAGCTTGTGCATTTTATTCAGAACTGGGATCTTAACTGGATGACCCATTCAAGCAAGAAGTTCAAGTCATTCTGTGTTTGCCTGGCACCTATTACAAAGCACTCAGGTACTGCAGGGCTCTATAATAATCACACAAGTATCATGCTGATATTTATTTTGTCCTGGCCCATATTAGAACAGTGTGGCCAGCAGGAGTAGGGAAGTGATCATGTCCCTCTACTTGGCCCTGGTGAGGCCAGACCTCAAGCACTGTGTTGAGTTCTGGGCACCTCGCCACAAGAGATTGGGTTGCTGGAGTGAGTTCAGGGAATGGCAACCGAGACAGTGAGGGGTCTGGAGAACAAGTCCTGTGAGGAGTGCTGAGGGAACTGGGATTGTTTAGTCTGGAGAAGAGAAGGCTTAAGGGGGTGACCATATTGCTCTCTACCACTACCAGGAAGGAGGTTGTAGTGAGGTGGGTGTGGCCGCTTCTCTCTAGTAAATGACAGGACTAGATGAAATTGCCTGAAGTTGCAGCAGGGGAGTCTTAGACTGAATATTAGGAAGAATTTCTTTCCTGAAAGTGGTCAGGTGATGGAACAGGCTGCTCAGGTAGGTGGTGGAATCTCCACCCATGGAGGTGTTCAAAAACCACATATGTAACTCACTTCAGAGCATGCTCTTAGTGTGATGGTGAGGTGGTGGTGTTTTTCTTTTGGATTGACAAGTTGAACTCGGTGATCTTAGAGATCTTTTCCAACTGTGACAATCTGGTAATTCTGGGATGTTTCTTAGTTCTAGATGTGGAAAAATACTCCACAGATAGGGCCTTTTTCCCTTTCAGTTAAAGTTTAATGACTGTCAGGGCCATGAGGACACTCATTGCCTGTCTGTCCCTGCCTGATCCACAGCCCTGGATCCTTTGCCAGCCCCCCTGGGGCTGCCAGCTCCTCCCCCAGCAATGCCCTATCAGGGCCAGGTCTCCAGCTCCCTATTTGCTCCACCATGCCTGGCCCTCCTGTTGGGCCCATGTCCTAGCACAACCCATACCTGTTCCTCACCCAGAGGGGTGCCTGATGCCCAGTGCTGGGGCTGCCCTGGTGCCTCCCCAGCTGCCCTGGCCCTCCTCCTGCTGTGTGCCACCCACACAGCTGTATGCAACCCATCAGTTTGCCAGTAATTCTGGTTTAGTGTGGCTGTGGTTCACTGCTTGGGGCTCTGTGGGTCACTCTGGGAAAGACAGCTTTAGAGAACGGTGCTCCAAGCTCATCTCATCACATACAAAAAGTAGGCACAAATAGCTCAAACTCAAACTTTGGTGTCTACTTCCCTGAGCATGGAGAACTTTTGATTCAGTTCATAAGTTTTCAGACCTCTCTCTACAGGTGTGCAAAATCAAATCAAGTGGTTCTGTCTCTTGTTAGTGGCTGCAGCCTTTGCAAAAACTTGAAAGCTGGATCTGCTAGGAGCAGGGCAATACCGCAGGTACTGTCAATTCCCAGATTCGCAGTTTGAATACCCTTGAATTGGCAATTTTCTGTGCAAACACACAAGTTGAGTTTGGTTATTCTTTTTTTTTTTTCTACCAACATAGTTAAATCCTAATTAAATGTACTATACTCGTAACATGCCTTTTTAAATACTGAGAGTGATCGGTAAGGCAAGTTGCTGTATTTTGCTTCAGGTATTGCTTCTTAAAGATAACAAGAAAACTAATAAGGGCACAAAATACTTGTGAAAGCAATGCAAAAAGTCAAACAATGCAAGTGTATTCATTATGTCTGACAAATTTTTACAATATATTTGTTTATAGGGTTGTCCCTAACCAAGGTTACTAGCTTATTAAGGAGGTTACTATGGAAACAGTGAAACAGTTTCACAGATTTCTGGATTGCCCTTCTCAGTTTGGCTTTATTATATTCCTTGTTGAATAATAAACTACCCAAGCTCCATAAATAAACAAGTCTCTTTGTGTACAATAGGTATTTAAGATTGCAAGTAACAATGAAATCTTAAAACATTTTAGAAGTCCATTTAATGGTTAGTGTTCTATGAGGAAACAAAATATTTTGGTCTAGAAATTTTTGGTCTACAAACAAGTTTAATGTCATCTTAATTGGCAATGAATTGTTAGTATTCGGTTTTTCCATCTTAGGCTCCCAAGTAAAAACCTGTAGTAGAAAGATACCTGACTGACAGGCAGTATAAGATAGGAAGTATCTTAATAAAACCTGAATTAAACCCATTTTTTTTAAGAATAATAAGATCCTAAAATAGCTGTTTATAAAAAAATATTTTGTGTATATTATAAACATCTCCATGAGGATGGCACTGGAACAATGTCCAGAGGACACAATCTACCCATGAAGTAGGATGCCCCTTAGCAGATTCTGCAGGAGTTCAGCTAATGTCTGGACGCTACTACGCTTTCTTCACTGAAGGCAGAGGCTTTTGAGATCAGATCAGATTAAGGCCTAAGGCAGTAACTATGCTTTGGCTCTCAAGTGGTGACCTTAGAATTTAAGTTAATTGGAAACAACTTTTTCTAGCTCTCCTGGTTAAGAAGAAATGCTCAGAATATGAATTTACAGTAACAAATATAGTTTAAGTGTTGAGACAGCCTCTGCTGAAAGTCATAGTTGTTATATTCCCAGCCTGAGCAGACTTTGCCCCTTCTTTCATGGAAAGAAACACAGCCTGTACAGCATGCAGGGCTGACCTTTCTCAGTGTTCTGTGGAGGCAGGTTGTGAAATTAGTTTTTGTATAGCCCTATTACCTGAGGTGGCTCTGGACTAACATGGCATCAGGACAGTCAAGAAATGACGTAGGTGCACCAGACATTGTGGAGGTTTCAAAACCAGTCCAGATATAGTCCTGTATAACTTTTACCTCAGAACTGATCCTGCTTTGAGCAGAAGGTTGCACTAGAAACCTCTTTCAGCATCTTATGACTCTCTGTTTATGGAGGAAACCCTCCCAAACTGGACATAAGCAACATATCGAGCTACAGCTTCACCGAGGAGACTATTCAGATGTCTGGTCCACTCACTTTTTCTTACTTTGGTATCCAAAGTCTTTGATTTGGTGATTAAACCTTCAACAGGAGCAGATCACTCCTCTCAGAATTTTTGAGTACTGCTTCAGAAAAGAAGTCCTTTGAGATGTGAGAAGTAGCAGTATGTTTGATATGTTTCTGGTTTTTTCCCTCAGTCATGGGTGCTCATTGTAGATCTACATGACAGTTGGGAAAGGTTGCTGAATTTCAAAAGGTTGGTTCTGCACTACAGCAGTCTTGGAACTTCTCAGTGTGTTGCTGTTGCTGTAAAGATGCTTATGAGGCATGTCATCTGCAAGCAGACTAGAATTAAAAGCACTTTTTCATATAAGGAAATAGCCAAATAGGCAGTGAAAACTGTTCCCTAACAGTGTTAGTTTTGAAATTCCTACCTACTAATCTTTCCCTTGAAGATATACAGTCTAATAAATAGGCTAAAAGATTTTGAATTGTCTCTGCTCTTTTTATAGGACATCTATTTGTTATTTTTTTGCCCTGAACTTAACTAGTTTTCTTTAAAATACATTCAGGGCAGATAGTCAACATCTAAGTTAATTTCGTAGTTAGGAGGGTTACATTGTATGTATACTAACTTAGACATACACTGGTTACCTAGAAGTTTAACAATTAGAGCTTGATTTCTTTCTGTGGACGCTGAAAAAGATCAGCTCTGTTGGTTCATTGCCCAGTGTTTTTCATGCTGAAATATATAAGATGCTTGTTCATAAAAGAGATGAGAGAATAATCTACTGGCTTTGTTTAAATTCACCATCAATTTACACTGAAACATGGAACTTTACATTGAAACATGGAGCTTTACTAGTTAGCTATTTGTTTTTTGTACATAGATAGCTGTGTATCTAACTGCTGACTGTACTGAACAATTACATTGCTGTAATGGTTAAATTGCTCCTAGAGGCCTATTTTAGCCTGATAAAAATTGCAAATGAATAAATTAAACTGTGTTTCAATATTCAGCATTTTACTACTGCTAATAATTTAGGAGTTGATTTCCTTTGTCTATTTTATTAATGTATTTATAGTACACAAGGAATATGCAGAGGTTTAACTACTTTTTTATTTCCAGTACTTACAGAAATTAAAATTCTGCAGTGGACTAAATTTAGTTCTCAGAACAGGACATAACTTAAAACTTACTCTTGGTGGTGTCTGTAGGGAAAGGATTTGAGCCTACTGTGATCATCCTCTTTTCCTATTTGCTTTAAGTCTTTTAAGAAGCTGAATTGAAAAATTTTAAGTATTAAGTAATTCTTCAGGGTGCCTAACAGAATTTAAACAGGTATTTGAGGAATACAGATAAGCAAGAATATACTGAAAATTTATTAGGTGTAGACACTCTTTTAGACAGTCACAAAAATAGAACTAAAAAGAAACAATCAATTTGTCAAAACCAGCCTTGTTTGAAATATATGCAACACACAGTGCAGCAACTTCTTGTATTACAGAGGTGAATAAGTGCTGAACAGAAAAGGTTAGCTCTTATCACAGACATCATTTAAACCCAGCTTTTTCTAGTGCAAAAGGTACACACTTTACACACTTTACAGTGTTATAAAAAGTCAGTGTGCTTACCCTACTAGGTTTACAACCCACAACCATGTGATTAAGTGCTTTGATAGATCAGGCCTTTAACAAGAACAAACTCACAGTGGGAAGAGGTAAGAACAATACAGAGGGAGGACTGGTATGAGGTCATTAAATGGGAAGTAATTACATTGTAATATGTACCCTGAGCGAGAGAGGAGAATCTCTGCCTAGGAAGCCCACATATAGGGCACAGTTCTGTGGTACTCCAGGCAATTTAGACACACCTTTTTCTTTTAAGTATCTTTTTGCTACTGAACAGTGTAAGGCTTCTTAGAAGAAACGTATTAAAATGTAAAGGAAAATTAAGTTTGTTCTGCGAATGGGGAAGTACTTAGCTCAAGCAGAATGTTAAGCACTGCAGAAATCAGGAAACTAGACTTACCTGGAAAGGGAAAAAGACACTAAAATGGCAAAATTGCATACTTAGTGCTTTTTCAGATGTTAGCAGACAGAACTAGTGCTGACCCAGTACAGTTTTTCATGGAGCAAACTGCAACATTGAAAATAGTGGTTTTGCACAGTTTGCAAAGGGGAAAAAGCTGAGTATTTTTACCCGTGCTTCCACACACAGTAATATACTTTCCAACCACAGTCCCTGTCCTCCAGTTTTTCAGCCAAGTAAAATAAAATAAACAAAACAACCTACCAAGAAAATTAAAAACAAATAAACAAAAAAAACCCAAACCAAAATAAAAATGCACACACAAAAAAACCCTTTAAAAACATTAAAAAAACCCACAACACAAACAAACAAAACAAACAAACAAGAAAACAAGAACAAAGGATAAAGTTCATAACCACTGAAAAAGACATGAACCAGGTTCTGCCTGGGTCTTGTCCACACTGTGGCAAAATAAGCAGCTTTTCAAGGTTGTGCTCTCAAACCAGAGCCAAAGCATCTTTGAAAAGCTTCTCAAACCATCCTTGAAAAGCGCAATTGTGCTCTCAAACCAGACCTACATCTCTCTAATTCCATCCTTTTGAAACCAAAACAAAATACCAATATCATATGTATCTTTTTGTTGGTAAAATTCATGCCTTAGCAATGGACAGTTAAAGACATTAATATTTAGGTGAAATTATTTTGTAACTGTTTTCTCCAGCTGACCATTAATCTTTTGGAATTTCTCAGGAAACACCTTGAAAACAATAGGAATGTCATTTTTTGTGATGTAGGTATATAATACAATGGGCATGAACTGTGATGGAGATTTCCACATGACCTAAATAAAATTAAGAATAAAAGTGACTAAAAGCTTCATTACACAGACCTTCAGACATCCAAACGCTACATGTGGCCAGCCCCTTGTGCTGTCACCCATGAGAGCTCCTCAGCTGTTGGAGCAGCCTCTACAAGTAAATTGTAGAAAAGAAAGTAGGAAAACTACCAAACAATCATATGCACTGCATTTCATACCGCCAGAACAAATAAGTGCTTTCAATCACACAGCAAGTGAATGATGGATAGTGTGTATTGGACCTTGTCAGAGCCATCAACCAGTTTTCTAGAAGAAACAATGGCTGCTGAAGTAAAGACTTAATTCAAAGCAAATGATTTCTCAAATCCTCTGGTTGCAAGTCCCAGGGCAGTAACTATCTCTTAATAACAGAAGAGATCTGGTGTCAATATTATTTAAGTTAATACATTGAGGAAACATGTGAATGAAATGGGTAGTTGTCTAACATAGCCCTTCTTCCTGAATACTCTTGCCTTTGCAGGTACCTAATCCTCTCTAAAATGGGGAGCTTACTTACATCTCAACAATGCACTATTTTGAAAGTGTATTACTTAACAAAATAAATTCAGTTATTGAAACAGCCCTAGCACAAGTAATAAGGATCATTCACTCATGTCTTGAGCATTTTGGATCTCCAAGCCGGGCAGTTTACCAAACGAAGAGACTGAACAGTTACAAGCAAACAAAGAGCAGAGGAAAATCTTAATGTGTTGTGTGATTGGCAGCCCAGTGTATGACTGAACCTCCTGGACCACATCAAATTTTCCAGGCAATTAGAAAGCAACAAAAATTTCCTATTCCTCACCACAGTCCTGTAACATGTGTGGACTGTTTAGACTTCAAGGCAGGCCTAAAAGGTATGTCTGCAAAGCTCAAAAACATTGCCCTTCAGAAATTGTGTTGTCAATATCAACCAGTATTTCAGTAAGATTTTTCTCATTAGATTAAGATATGTCTCATAAAGATGACAAAGAGCTCTTCTTTGAAAACCACAGTCAAATAAAAATAGTATCAATCCAGTTTCTCTGCCTCATTGTGAAGGTTTGCATGAACACACCTCACAAAGGCTTTCAGGCCAGGTTAAGTGACATTGTTGACACTCAACAGTGCAGTGCCCAAGATCAACACAGCTTTCAACCTGTGTCAAACTTGCATAGGTTTGAAACATGATTGTCAGTTACTCAAGGGAAGAAAGAGGTAGTTGCTGACAGGAAAACAGTGATGTGAGAAAGCACACAGTAAACCAGAGTATGGCCAAATGTTCTAGTATCACCTGTGGGACCAAATTCAACACAGGCAGCTTGTAGGGCTCTGTCTGTATTCACTGTACATGTTTATTATCTTGGACCTGTAACTCAGTTTCCAGATCAACTGATTGACATATTGGCGTTAATTGTTGGTTATTTTATGTACTGTAATATCAATACTTTATTTATTTATTTACTTACTTACTTACTTATTTATTTCTGAAGCTAAATTTAATCACAGAATCACAGAATCACAGAAATTAGGGGCTGGAAGGGACCTAGAAGATCATCTAGTCCAACCCCCCTGCCTGAGCAGGATCACTTAGACCAAGTCTCTCAGGAACAGATCCAGGCGGGTCTTAAGTGTCTCCAGAGANCCCCACCTCCCACAGTGTAATTTGTTCTCAACAAACAGGGTAAGTACATAAAAATGGATAAGCCATACTGCTGATGGCCTGCAAAAGTGCTCCTTTTATTTGTGCTATTAGTACCTAGGTGTTTCTCAGATTAATCCCAGCACCTTCTTTCATACCTTCTATGTATAGTTCTGGGATGTTAATGACTGAGGAGTGTAAATGACTGCAAGAAAATAAGTAAATCCCTGATGTTTTATTCAGGTAGCCTAACCTGTAAACTGCAAACAAGTGGATTGTTACAGGGCAAACATCCCAGATTTCAGCATACCATAAATTAACAGCCCATTCAGTTAGTTACTATTCAAAGGTTCAAAAGCTCTTTCAGAAAATATATTAAATGACCATACGTTTAATAGCGAATCAACCCAAAAAGAAACATGAGCAAGCCCCTAAACCCAATATTCCTACACAGCCTAAAAAAGATAAGAGACATGAAGGAGAACTAAATCTATATTTGCAATATTTCTATTGCTTTTCTGCTAGCTGCAAACACATTTCTGTAATCAAGTAGAAGGTGAAAGAAACCATCTAGCAATGCCTACTGCTATAAATAATGCATGAGTGGCTGTCTGAAACAGTGAAAACCAGTTAACAAACCGGCCAGTTTTGTGAAATGCAGTCCTGTAATGCTGCCAAAGACAACGTCTGCCTAGATTATCTGTGTCGTAAGGGTTGACTGTGTAAACTAAAGTCACCTGGGGACACGTTAAATTGTACTCTTGAAGGTCTTAAAAGTGTTTAAATGCTTTAGGTAATAAATCAGCATCTTTTGATCACTTATTCCCCTTTCTTGGTCTCCACGCCTGTAAAATTTCAAAAGGTAAGTGGGGATTGGAAAATGAAAGACATTCTAAGTAAGGCATCAGCCAGAAATTATTACTTCTACAAGTGTTGTTCTTCCTTATGAATTGACACAAAATTATTAATTAGGGAGAATTGTAAAATGCAACTAGTCGTGTCATTCTCTGTATGGAGGTTTAAGGCCACTGGGATCACTTAAAATATTAGATTTACTTCAAAATGACAGAGTGATTTAATAATCTTTTTTATTATTATTATTTTCAAAAGGAACTCTGTCCTATAATAAGGTTTATGTTCCAAGATCTCTTTTTAAAACGTACTTATACACTTTCCTTCATTTTAGGATACACAGATTCATATCTTTAAAGCAAAGTGGATTTAGGTGCCAAAATACCTTCATTTTACTTTACCTAGCTCTTAAAACCAGAAATTTAAGATCCCAAGACACATTTTTTTTAGGATTTTGCCTCACCTCCTTCTGATAGGATTAATTTCCAATTAAAACTAGATTAATCTTATTTCCATCATGAACAATCATTGGAATGATTTGGGTGCTTTCACACAGCTAAACAAGTTCTTTTTTCAGTTTTATATCTTATAATACTACTTACAGTTTCTTTGCTAGAATAATTAGTCACAATTGTTTGCTTTGGAAAACTTACTTAATACTGCTTGTCCACTGAGGCAGGGGATGCAACATCTATAGAGCACACTGAACACGAGCCTACACTAGACGAAAGCCAGTGCTCAGCCATTGGCAGCTTGTAACAAATCTGACAGCACAGAAAGAAAACTGTATCTCCCATTGCTTCCCAGAAGTGTCAAAACCTGCTTGTTCCTTCACTGGAAACAAGACAGCCTTGAACACAAACCCACCTGCCTGGGCAGAGCCCTCCATCCCACATCCTGCAGTCCATCATTTGACAAAGTCTTAGCAATTAAATCATCTGTGCTTCTCCATAACAGAAGCAGAGGAGGTGAGATGTGAGAGTGTGTGAATTGCAGGCAGCTGAGCAGATGGAAGACACAGGGCAAGGACCAGGGAGGGTGCTGCTCTTCAGGCCCTGCACCTTTACAGACAGGAGACACTACAAACACTGCTGATGTGAGACCTGCATGGCTGAAACCATCTGGACTTGATCTATGAGTACTGATTCCTCGGCCATATCCATTACAGCACTTGACTGGTGCAAGATGTATGAAATATACAAGGGAAAATTAAGAAATATACCAAAGCTGAAAACTCTAATTTAATCATTGGAACAAAAAAAAAATCTTAAAAGTCTGTTCAATCCTATTTTTGCCTTGCTTAAAACTTGGGTTGAGTATAGGAAGTACAGGTTTATTTCTTTGTATTTTTATAATGAACCATAGTCTTTTGAATATTTCTCAAAGGCAGTGTTTTTAGCAGTTAAGTTAGAAACAAAAGAGAAGTGCACTGCTTTTTCAGGGCAACTCATGCAAACTGATCTCAAACTAGTAAGCATTTCAGAAATTGGTCCTGCTCCTTGGTGTGTGTACATAAACTACCTCTTGGTGAAAAGGGCTGTGTGACATTTAGTTAAATGAGATTGATTACATTAGATTATACAGATTCAATTAAATCATCTGTTATTCTGAAAGCAACAAGTTCACACTGTTCATTAAGAATGTGAAAAAGATATCTGCCTTCTTTTATAACTTGCTCTGTTATAGTCTATCAGGACAAGCTGAGTTATAGCATAGTACATTGGTTACATTACTTCAAATACTAAAATTCACCATTATCTGTTCTTTTATTCTATGGAGATTCAAGCCCTTCCACAGCATTATTGGGAAGCCAGAATGCTAAGGAGGCTTATTTTGTTGGTTTTCCTTAGCCACCATCTGTGTTTGCATCTGAAAGCAAAAATTTCAAAGAAAAGCTCTTGTTCCAACAACCACTAGAAACACCATTTCAGAAATTGCAAAAGGCCCACACAGTTGCTCTCTCATTCTAGTCCAAATTGCTTTTACCAGCTACCCCAGATGCCAGCATGGGGAGCAAAAGGAGTTGTCAATTAGTTAGCAGTACATTATCCTCACCAACACTAATGATATCAAGACAAACCAAACCTGCAGAATCACACAAGGGTAGGATGGTGATGAGAGCTTAACCTTTCTCCTGAAGCAGACTGGCCAGTACCAGAAATTACTCCCTGCAGCAGATCTTGGTTCTTTTACAATCATGCAAGGATTCCAGAGATACCCATCATTACAAAGAAAAGATAATTCTTTTGTCTGATACAAATAATCTTCCATATCCAGTAGACAGTTCTTCCCTGAATGGATTTAATGGCCTAAAATATAGTTTAATTTAATGAGTTATTTAAAGGAAAAACCTCTTCTGTTTGCCTTTCAGAGTTGTGTTAAGTGATGGGGATTGAAGAGAATATGCTTCTGTCTGTTGTATGTGATTCTATAATGCACGGGGTCCAACCAATACCTGCTCAGAGGCACAACCTGAATCTTATGTATAAGATTCTTTTTACTGTAGATAAAGTAATTGCAAGTGCCTTGATAATGAAGGTAATTGTATCTGTGACTGAGCATACTGCTGGTAACTCTTTAGTAAGCAATAAGACAGCACACAAATCCATCTTTAATCTTGGATAAATTCTACACTTTGTTTCCTGGTGATGGTAGCAA
>VYZU01076648.1:37716-50283 GCA_013401355.1 Ceyx cyanopectus
CAGGAGACACTACAAACACTGCTGATGTGAGACCTGCATGGCTGAAACCATCTGGACTTGATCTATGAGTACTGATTCCTCGGCCATATCCATTACAGCACTTGACTGGTGCAAGATGTATGAAATATACAAGGGAAAATTAAGAAATATACCAAAGCTGAAAACTCTAATTTAATCATTGGAACAAAAAAAAAATCTTAAAAGTCTGTTCAATCCTATTTTTGCCTTGCTTAAAACTTGGGTTGAGTATAGGAAGTACAGGTTTATTTCTTTGTATTTTTATAATGAACCATAGTCTTTTGAATATTTCTCAAAGGCAGTGTTTTTAGCAGTTAAGTTAGAAACAAAAGAGAAGTGCACTGCTTTTTCAGGGCAACTCATGCAAACTGATCTCAAACTAGTAAGCATTTCAGAAATTGGTCCTGCTCCTTGGTGTGTGTACATAAACTACCTCTTGGTGAAAAGGGCTGTGTGACATTTAGTTAAATGAGATTGATTACATTAGATTATACAGATTCAATTAAATCATCTGTTATTCTGAAAGCAACAAGTTCACACTGTTCATTAAGAATGTGAAAAAGATATCTGCCTTCTTTTATAACTTGCTCTGTTATAGTCTATCAGGACAAGCTGAGTTATAGCATAGTACATTGGTTACATTACTTCAAATACTAAAATTCACCATTATCTGTTCTTTTATTCTATGGAGATTCAAGCCCTTCCACAGCATTATTGGGAAGCCAGAATGCTAAGGAGGCTTATTTTGTTGGTTTTCCTTAGCCACCATCTGTGTTTGCATCTGAAAGCAAAAATTTCAAAGAAAAGCTCTTGTTCCAACAACCACTAGAAACACCATTTCAGAAATTGCAAAAGGCCCACACAGTTGCTCTCTCATTCTAGTCCAAATTGCTTTTACCAGCTACCCCAGATGCCAGCATGGGGAGCAAAAGGAGTTGTCAATTAGTTAGCAGTACATTATCCTCACCAACACTAATGATATCAAGACAAACCAAACCTGCAGAATCACACAAGGGTAGGATGGTGATGAGAGCTTAACCTTTCTCCTGAAGCAGACTGGCCAGTACCAGAAATTACTCCCTGCAGCAGATCTTGGTTCTTTTACAATCATGCAAGGATTCCAGAGATACCCATCATTACAAAGAAAAGATAATTCTTTTGTCTGATACAAATAATCTTCCATATCCAGTAGACAGTTCTTCCCTGAATGGATTTAATGGCCTAAAATATAGTTTAATTTAATGAGTTATTTAAAGGAAAAACCTCTTCTGTTTGCCTTTCAGAGTTGTGTTAAGTGATGGGGATTGAAGAGAATATGCTTCTGTCTGTTGTATGTGATTCTATAATGCACGGGGTCCAACCAATACCTGCTCAGAGGCACAACCTGAATCTTATGTATAAGATTCTTTTTACTGTAGATAAAGTAATTGCAAGTGCCTTGATAATGAAGGTAATTGTATCTGTGACTGAGCATACTGCTGGTAACTCTTTAGTAAGCAATAAGACAGCACACAAATCCATCTTTAATCTTGGATAAATTCTACACTTTGTTTCCTGGTGATGGTAGCAATCATTTTGAGCTCTTATAGCATTTCAGTGTCATACTCCAAATAGGAAAGCAATTAACTCTTTGCTTTGATGGTAGTACTTAAGTCTATATTATTAATTTAAACCTTATTGACTGTGGGTTGCCACACACAGTTAGCTTTAAGATGCATGCTGAAATAGGCTCCAAGAAGTACACGGGTTGGATTCCCTTAATATTCACATCTTTAATGCAGTAAATTAAAATGTGATCAAATGATAAATCACATGCATGCATTTTGTTTATTTTTCTATGGAAAGAAGGCAACATCTTGAATTTATGAATCTGATTATCCTTCCAGGGATTAAGTAATTCAGAGTCTTGAAACCAAATCTTGATCATATTTTTAGAGTGATTAATATAAATTATTAATCTATCTTTTTTCCCTTTTTTTTTTTTTACACAGCTCCTTGGAATAAATGCTCAGTATAGTAAAATGGAGCTCTGGTGTTTAGAGCCCTGGTGTATATCAACCCTGACTGCCTTTTCATAAGATGTGAAGTGCAGCAATCATTCTACGGTGTCAAAAACTGTTTGGGCTGTAAGACAGATGGGACGTTCAAAATGAAATGTGCCTATGACTGTTTGCTACTATATATATAAAACGTCTCATTTAGTCTCATCTGTGATTTTCCAAGAGGAAAATGTTATCACAAGTAATTTATCTCAGTCCTACAGGTTTGGATCATTGAATAACCACCTCCAAGAGGTCTAGCAATTGTGTTTCTGTTTTTCTGAATTAAACTTGGGAGTTTTGTCTGATTTATCATGAACACTCTCATGATCCTAAAAGAAAACAAACAAAATTCATTATATTATAACTCAGAAACAAATATTTCCTTTTTATTCCAGGATATATTGGTTGATAGGCCTTTTTTTCAGACCTTAATTTAGTAGAGGGGTGTGTGCTTTTAAAGCCTGGAGTTAAGTTAATCAATATAATTAATGGGATACATACAAAAATGCAATATATATTTCAATATAGGAAACCTCAAGAAGGTCTTTGGTCAATAGGACAGACGGTTGACTATCTCATCAGGTGCCTTGTTGAAGGTGGGAGAAAGAAGAAAGGCAAGATAAAAATTATTGTATCTAACATCATTCTAAAAAGGAGACTTTTTAGACCAATTCACCTGAGGAATGAATCTTCTATAATCCTTAATACAGCAGCTTTAGCAAGTAACTTTACTGTTAACTCTCTTGGTATTGAGATAAGCAAGGGAGTTTCATATCTACACCAGGGAAAAGAGACATTTACTTATTTCAGAAGAAAATTAACTTTAATTTTTCTATAACAAAGTCAAATATATTCACAATAATAACTACTAAATGAAACAGAATACAAATTGAAGCTTTTTTTTGTTGTTAAGCAAAGACTATTTTATTATAAAGTTAAATTCTTTTTCTATGTACTAATTAATTTTAAATTATTCACTTATTGAACTTTGGTAGAGTAGAAGGATGGTCTACTAGTGGACATAGCTACAACGTCCAATTCTCTGGCACTGGAGACACAGAAGTCTTAAAAACCAAACAGAATACTAGAAGCATAAAAATACTAAAAAGACTTGCAACACATTCCTCATATCGTACTTTGTATGAAAATTCTTGCAGTGGTCTTTTATGCACAGTAGATTTTATGTTCATAAATATTTTAATGAATTACTATTGTCCTCCTGTAAAACAGCAATTTTATTCTTTTAAATTAACTTATATTTACAATGTGCTCTCCTCTCCACATCCTTCTCTCTGGCATTACCATTGTGTTTTGTGTTTTGGGATGTAATTTATTCTATATTTTTGCATTTAAACAGAAGTTTAAATACATTTTTCCATATTTTAATTATTGTGTGAAGCCTTCCTCCTGTGTTGATTCTCTTAGAGTTTTAAATGCAGTTATCCAACAAATGGTGGATAATGCTAAGTAAACTGCCTTTTTATCCCTGTGAGGGCAGAAAAAGAGTCTGACTATAAAAGTATCTTTGCTATTAATGGGGGCAGAAATATTCCTGGAAGATACCTAAGAGGAAAAGAACAACAGCCCCCAAGATCTAATTAAGAAACTTATCCTACTCTGTATTTCCAATTGCCAGCTGCAGCCACTTATGCTCCCAGAAAGCCACACTCGCCAGTCGGCCAGCAGTACTAGCACTGCACCAACAAGAGCATCAGCACTCTGAGAGCAGTGGATGAAGAGTGGAGTGTTGAGAGCTCTGTTCCCAGGTCTGTCAGTAATTTACTGGTACAAAGCCACAAGGGCCAGTTGGAGAGGACTGGAGCTGAACTGACAAGCCAAGCATCTGGGGGGAAAAGTCAATTTCCAGTGGTAGTGAAACCGAATGCTCTCAAATAGTGATTAAAAGCTGGAAATAGTGTTTCCAAGCCAGAGGAACAACAGTGCTCTTTTTACTTCATTATGGTACAAGTTCTTCTAAGTACTATTTCGGAAAAGGTTATTTTACAATGGTTAAGCCATAATCAAACTTCACAAAAGTAAAAATAATTTCAGGCCTGATTAGTTAATTTCTGTCTTGAGAAAGCATGGCCAGATGGAAACACAGGCTACTTCATGTCATGCCCCTTCACGCTATACTGGTCTTCTCAGGTTCCTGAGTGGTACTTCTCTCTGCCTTTGAGCCCATGTCCTCTGAATTGTGCACATGCCCCACTACAAAGTTCAGTTCATTACAGGCCAAGGTCACATTTTGGCAGAGGTCACAGGGTCACCAGAATTCACATTTCTTTCTAGCCACAAGTCATTTCTCTCCTGGCATGGAAAAAGTAATTAGCTTTACCCATACACCCCCATACTGAGAACAGAGTTGTTCATTTCCTTTGAGAGGAAGGGTGCCGCTTCCTTTCTTTACTGGGTGAACATCAGTAAATGAAAATCATTACTGGGTTCACTCAATATATTTGTCATGAGATATTTTAGCTGATTTAAGTGAAGGGAAATTCCTTTCACAGGACTATGCCTCTCAAATGCTCAATCTGATGTTCAGGGGGAAAATGAAGCTGAAAATGATGTCTTTGACCCAGTTGAGGTAGGAACCTTTTTAAGGCCAGGTTCTATAAGAAGCAGAGCAATTTCCATTGTGTGGGTAGTTCAGTTTATTCTTGCACAAATATCTGTAGGGGGGTGCATACAGACCAAGGCTAAAGTCTTTTTCACTGCTTTCAACCACAACCGTTATCCAGACTTCATTTGCTTTGTCTAGGACTTTCTGTTTCTGCCAATCCTGTCATCTTCAAATGGCATCTCAACCTCCTACAGACTGAATTAACTTGGTTTGGATTAACTGGGATTAATCCCAGGTTTTACCTGAAGTGTTCAGCTCTATGTAAATGGCTATGGGGATGTTCCTACACCCAGACCTCAAATACGGGCTGTTCATTGATCCTCTCAGTCCACCTTTGGTATTCTTATGGTGTGACAGTTGGACTACATCCATTCCATAGTATTAACAGATTATCAGCAGATACATAAAGCTTCTATAATTTAGACATTTCTTCCTTCTTTATTGAAACAACATGAGAGCCTCTTATATCTAAGCACATGGTGGTAAACATCAGAAGTGTTTAGTATGTCCTTGGTATAAATTTCAGAAGGATCAAGAATCCCCTCTATGACTTATTTTCTTTTACTAGTTGCCATCTTTATTTCCTGTGGTTCAGTGAGATGGCCACACTAGAGTAATATTGGATATAACAAAGGTAAATTTACATCACTGAAGAGTATTAAAGAGTTTATTTCTACATTTAGGATGAAAGGACTGGAATCCATCTTGTTTTATTATGCTAACAACCCTTATGAATGTCTTCTCGCATTGCAATGGCCTCTGTCATCTGAACAGTGCAACAGAATTTCACAGATAACTTGGATGCTTGCTTCCACTGATCAAGAGGACATAAATTCCCACTTCACCTAATACTTGTCATTTGAGATGTGGCTGTTTTCACCTTTGAGGGATCCTTCCCTTTAGCCATAATAAGCCAGGATACTGTACATCCAGCTTTTACTAACAAATTCAATTTGGTCATTGACCAGAATTCTTAGCTCAGTTACACCACTAAGTTTACTTCATTTCCTTGAACAGAACTAGTCTAATTTACACTACAGAGCAAAGCTGATCATGTTTATTGCTCTTGCTATTAATTCAGGGTTTTCAAAAGCTCTAGTCAGAGCCCTGCTGTACCTGGTGCTTCTTATCACAATGATGGCATAACCTGGTAACAGCAGCTTAGCAATAAAGTCTCTAATGCAGCCACATACACCTACACTAAATTTACATTTCCCTGTGTAAAATCATTGTGACTACTTGCATATGCAAAGCTGGGCAAGTGCTCATTTGCTAAGATGGCCAAGCCTTAGTAGCTATGCTGGTAAGAAGATGATGATCAGCACATTGTAGGTGAAATGATGCACCTTCATGACTTCATGAGATGGTAAGTAAGCATCAGTAGTGACTTCTAAAGAAAGGGCTGCACAGACATTCCATCAGGGGAAAAATACCTTCATCTTGGACTTCGGAATTTAATTCAGTTTTCATATTTTGTACAATAGTTTTTCAAAGGGAAGATATGTTGGTTTTTCTTAATGAGTATTTTCCTGTAAGGAGGGAACATTTAAGACTACAGGTGCATTACAACTAGAGACATTTTCCTTCTTTATGACTATAACCATAAGACCTGCTCAAACTTCTTACTTTCTCAAATAAATTTATATTTTCAGCAAGATTACTAACCTTACTCCCCTTCTCCCCCCACCTCACATTGATACAAAGATTTACCATTTACAGGACCTTACCCTGCCTGGCGTTTTTCTACTCTGCTGATCAGGAACAGCTTTTGTGTGGTGTAAGGGTGAGTGTAGAGAGGATGGAGCCAGACTCTTCTCAGTGTCTTCCAGTGACAGGACAAGAGGCAATTGGTGCAAGTTGGAGCAAAAGAGGTTTAGGACAAACACAAGGAAAAACTTTTTCACAGTGAGGGTGACAGAGCTCTGGAACAGGCTGCCCAGGGAGATTGTGGAGTCTCCATCTCTGGAGACACTTAAGACCCGCCTGCATCTGTTCCTGGGTGACTTGGTCTTGGTGATCCTGCTATGGCAGGGGGATTGGACTATATGATCTTCTGGGTCCCTTCCAACCCCTAATATTCTGTGATTCTGTGATTCAATTTGTGTGTGAAAAATGCAGGCATGCTGGAACCAACTTACTAATTACCTATTAGGAACTGCAACAAGGAGGAGACTGAAAGCTATTGATTTAATTCATTCTCTCCCCAGCATCCCTGATTCTACTATGTCCCTATCCTCCATTCTGCNACCTCCTACAGACTGAATTAACTTGGTTTGGATTAACTGGGATTAATCCCAGGTTTTACCTGAAGTGTTCAGCTCTATGTAAATGGCTATGGGGATGTTCCTACACCCAGACCTCAAATACGGGCTGTTCATTGATCCTCTCAGTCCACCTTTGGTATTCTTATGGTGTGACAGTTGGACTACATCCATTCCATAGTATTAACAGATTATCAGCAGATACATAAAGCTTCTATAATTTAGACATTTCTTCCTTCTTTATTGAAACAACATGAGAGCCTCTTATATCTAAGCACATGGTGGTAAACATCAGAAGTGTTTAGTATGTCCTTGGTATAAATTTCAGAAGGATCAAGAATCCCCTCTATGACTTATTTTCTTTTACTAGTTGCCATCTTTATTTCCTGTGGTTCAGTGAGATGGCCACACTAGAGTAATATTGGATATAACAAAGGTAAATTTACATCACTGAAGAGTATTAAAGAGTTTATTTCTACATTTAGGATGAAAGGACTGGAATCCATCTTGTTTTATTATGCTAACAACCCTTATGAATGTCTTCTCGCATTGCAATGGCCTCTGTCATCTGAACAGTGCAACAGAATTTCACAGATAACTTGGATGCTTGCTTCCACTGATCAAGAGGACATAAATTCCCACTTCACCTAATACTTGTCATTTGAGATGTGGCTGTTTTCACCTTTGAGGGATCCTTCCCTTTAGCCATAATAAGCCAGGATACTGTACATCCAGCTTTTACTAACAAATTCAATTTGGTCATTGACCAGAATTCTTAGCTCAGTTACACCACTAAGTTTACTTCATTTCCTTGAACAGAACTAGTCTAATTTACACTACAGAGCAAAGCTGATCATGTTTATTGCTCTTGCTATTAATTCAGGGTTTTCAAAAGCTCTAGTCAGAGCCCTGCTGTACCTGGTGCTTCTTATCACAATGATGGCATAACCTGGTAACAGCAGCTTAGCAATAAAGTCTCTAATGCAGCCACATACACCTACACTAAATTTACATTTCCCTGTGTAAAATCATTGTGACTACTTGCATATGCAAAGCTGGGCAAGTGCTCATTTGCTAAGATGGCCAAGCCTTAGTAGCTATGCTGGTAAGAAGATGATGATCAGCACATTGTAGGTGAAATGATGCACCTTCATGACTTCATGAGATGGTAAGTAAGCATCAGTAGTGACTTCTAAAGAAAGGGCTGCACAGACATTCCATCAGGGGAAAAATACCTTCATCTTGGACTTCGGAATTTAATTCAGTTTTCATATTTTGTACAATAGTTTTTCAAAGGGAAGATATGTTGGTTTTTCTTAATGAGTATTTTCCTGTAAGGAGGGAACATTTAAGACTACAGGTGCATTACAACTAGAGACATTTTCCTTCTTTATGACTATAACCATAAGACCTGCTCAAACTTCTTACTTTCTCAAATAAATTTATATTTTCAGCAAGATTACTAACCTTACTCCCCTTCTCCCCCCACCTCACATTGATACAAAGATTTACCATTTACAGGACCTTACCCTGCCTGGCGTTTTTCTACTCTGCTGATCAGGAACAGCTTTTGTGTGGTGTAAGGGTGAGTGTAGAGAGGATGGAGCCAGACTCTTCTCAGTGTCTTCCAGTGACAGGACAAGAGGCAATTGGTGCAAGTTGGAGCAAAAGAGGTTTAGGACAAACACAAGGAAAAACTTTTTCACAGTGAGGGTGACAGAGCTCTGGAACAGGCTGCCCAGGGAGATTGTGGAGTCTCCATCTCTGGAGACACTTAAGACCCGCCTGCATCTGTTCCTGGGTGACTTGGTCTTGGTGATCCTGCTATGGCAGGGGGATTGGACTATATGATCTTCTGGGTCCCTTCCAACCCCTAATATTCTGTGATTCTGTGATTCAATTTGTGTGTGAAAAATGCAGGCATGCTGGAACCAACTTACTAATTACCTATTAGGAACTGCAACAAGGAGGAGACTGAAAGCTATTGATTTAATTCATTCTCTCCCCAGCATCCCTGATTCTACTATGTCCCTATCCTCCATTCTGCTTCATAAAACAGGTTCAGATAGTAGGATGGAGAATATGAGGTCTCCTAATTTATGTAATGAGTAAGTCAGGAATAATTTAAATTATATCAGTCCTTCCATGGTCTAGAAGCATGAGCAGAATAAAACTGCTACAGTTTGTGCTCTTAGCTGTGCAAATGCAGATTTTAAGAATATTTAAGGTAGTCAGTGCAGTGTAAAATCATCTTTGCCACATATTTGTCTGAACTGTTAAAGACCTACATGGAAAATTAAAATCAAACAGCCCTATAATGATAAGTATTAATGGCAATAACTTCAGATCTATTATTTCAGAAACAGACATGACCAGCTTTCCAAGAGCTGAAAGTAATTGTTTCTATAGTTTACCATGTAGAATTGTGTACAAAAATACTCCTTTCTGCAATGCTTAAACTTGATAGTTTGCTTATAAACCTATCATAAAAATATTTTCTGTCTTTAGCTTTGCAGAGGAACTAGGGATGAGACAGGAAAATGGGATTCCTTATTTCTTCTATCTCAGCTAAACTTCCTACAGTACAATTCAAAGAAGCAAAAGAATGCTCAAAAAAATGAGTCTCCATTAATCAGTGAGTCTGCTGCTCCGTTCTGTGCAGGTTTTGCTCTGCTATCCTATGTGAGACAAAGCAAGAGGCATTTACTGCATCCTAGGTTGTAAGGGCAGTTTCACTGCCAAGAACTGAAGAGTTAAGGCCAGATTTAGACATCTTTCCTCACAGTATTATCCCCCCTTTCCAAGCAATCTCATTGATTTCAGTAAGAGTGAAATGTTGCTTGGCATTAACAAGGAGAGTGGAACCTGACTTTCTAGATCCTCTGCTTTTAATAGAGCTACTTAATTTTGTCTTACCAAATTATTATTTTTTTTTTAAATACTGACAGCTGTGCTTTGCTTTATATGTCTTTCAAAAAGCAGACTGCTAAGCTAGCCAAAGAAAATGCTTCACAAATCTGACATGTTCAAACTATCCATATCAAGAGATAAATTTTTTTATCTTCAATTTATTCTGCACAAAGACTCTGGGGGTTTTATTTCAAAAAATGAAAAATGGGCCAGCAGAAGCAGTGGTGTACAGCTCCTATTTATCTGCTTTACAGATATCAGTTTGATTGCCAGAGTAGCACTGGAGAAACTAGATGCTTTCATGAACATGGTATAACAAACATTCTATTAATACAAAGTGAAAATAAGTTAAAAACAGAAAGATAAGCCTGAGATGCTAGATATTTTATTTTATGGACAGTAAAAGATGTGACTCCTGAGATCTCATGAATTTAGCTGCAGAGGATACTGCTCCTGCAACAAGGAAAGCAGAGTGGGCTTTCAGTCTCTGTAGCTCACACCTGGCTATATTAATGTAGCCTAGAGCTGATTTTGGTGTGTATCCAAGCAGCTGGCTGGGCACAGTGGGGGCAGAGAAATGGGCACAGAGCCTGCTCTGCTGCCCAGGAATGGTGGCCCTGGCAGGGGCCCGGACGGCACCGATTCGCCCAGGAGTGCTCACTCTTTCTCAAACTTCCACAGACTAAATCAAATACACATTCTAATGGACTGTTACCTGAATTATATCATAAAGAATTCAATGTGTTCTAAGCACCAGAAGCACAATTAAAAAGTCTTCTCTAATAAGAAATCAGGTCTTTTTAACAGCCCATTTCTTTGATCACAACAGTTAATTTAACCACTGCTGTCTGCTTCACATGGGCTGTGATCATTGAAGCTGTTCTATTTTCTGAGCAAAATAGGAAGTGCACATAGGTAACTGCTTCTGTTACAGACACGTTGGAACAGCTTGGGGAGAATTCAAATCTGTCTGATGATCAAATTACAAACCAGCAATAACAGGATAAAGAAACACGTTTGATGCATTATTGCAGTTAAGTGAGAGCAAGGGCAGTCATTAGAAGTCATGTATCCTGTCCTGCTACAGCTTTTAGAAAAATCAGAGATCACATCAAGTTTGTAAAACAACTAATTTTTAAAAAATTTTTTGTTTTCCAACACTAGTTGTGTTTAAGGGATTGCCATCAGAAACAATCAGTGGAGACTTAAACTCCAAAAGCAGCAAGTAAAACAGGACATTCATGATATTTGAAAATTTCTCCTTGTAGAAATTCTAGACTGCACACATGGTGCCTTCAGGACACCAACTGAGAATAAAGCTGCTTTCAGAGGCAGTAAGTGATTTCATTCTATTAATGTCCAGGTGATTTGTGGTGCCCATTACAGCATCACTAATGTGATGGCAAACATTTCCTGGGCATGCCATGTTTTCAATGTTTTGCAGAACACAGTCAGCTCAAGTGCTTGTACAGTGCTTGATTGGAAAAGACAGCCCCTGGGGTTCACTCTTTTCATCAGTCAAATACTAATTCTGAAACAAAAGGGGATCTTTTCATTTCCAAAGATGCTGAAATAAGCCTAGTGTAAGGGAGCAGAAGGACAGAGAAAACTAAGTTAGAAAGCAGGTGTGTAACTTTTGTCATGTTTGTTCTGTATTCTTCTTAGTTGAAAAAGTAAGCCGATATTTAAACTATGTGTACGTGTGTCACCATATAATTATGTTGGAAAGGCAAGGGCAAATAAGGAGACTCATACTTTGACTGGAAAATGGAGAATCTGCTGTCAAACATAAACAAATATACCCACTGCAGACAAAGTCTTCAAGGATCTCACTTGACCACTGCCCTCCTCCAGGGAAAGTGAGTCAAACTTTATCTGTTTAAAGCTGATCATGGACTAACTGACCAAAGTGCATCTATTCCTCATTATTTTGCTCAATGGAGGGAACAAGTTACGCCCTGTGGTACTAAAAAGAGATAGCTGCCTGCCTGAATCACAACCTTCTCCACAGCTCCCAGCTCCAGCAAGCACTGAGACACCTTGTGTGACAGCACCCATCACAGTCTGTCACCAGGAGAAGCCAAAGCAGGGGCAGCAGACCTGAAGAGCGTGTATTTGTGACTCAGATTCTTCACAGACAGTCCTGTGAATGCTAAGGAAAGTGGTGTGGCATAGCATCTGCAGGAGACAATAACTGGGTGTGTGTTGGCGTGAGAAGTCACAGTTTAGAAGTTGCAGTGTTACAGCTCCTGAGAGAACTGTACAGCTGGAAAAGCCTGGCTGTGCAGAGGAGTAGACAGGAGAGACCTGTGACGCATGGAGCTGATGCAGAAGGCTCTGTTTCCTAGGAGCGTATTATGAAAGCTCCATGTAGGTCAATCTGTAGCGTTTCCTGAGGTTTCTCTCTGGAGCATTGCAGCAGGAGTATAGGTTGCAACTGGAGATGAGACACAGACTGTGAAACAGTGAATAAAGCTCTGGAGTGCAATGAAAGCATGTAAAAGGATGAACACAACTGCAGGTCACTGAACAAGCCTGCTAATTAGCTGTCTCCTACTGCCTTACACTACACTAACAAAGAAAGTAAGATTTTGTTCAACTTTCTGGTGGTATAGCAGAAGTAGCTGTTGAGGAGCTGGAATCATTATCTAAAAGAATATGCTTTTAAAATGAAAATATCACTTTATAAACTCAGTCAAGATTTGGATTATTT